>JAEIIH010035511.1:0-53124 GCA_018904745.1 Drosophila orosa
TATGATTTATTGTATTTTTTTTGCTTCTATTCTTCGTGGCCATTGGCATCACTGGACAACCCAGAAAGAGCTGCCGGCTCACTAGGCGTATGAGTTATAAGCGAAGTTGCTGTAAGCCTTTCACTGAGCTCTGTCCGCCCTGTGTGCCCGGGCCAACTTTGTCGGGTAGTCCTAGCAGTCCTGGTAGCTTGGAGAAGAACTGGGGGGCTAGTGGGCACGTCCCTATCTCCGGCTGACTGTTAGTGCTCGCTGTTTGACTTCCAAGTGGCATTTACTCATTCTTTTCCTCACATGCTTCCCTGCCGCCGCTGCAGTCTGCCTGCCTGCCAGCCTCGATTTGTCATTTTGCTGCCAAGACGAGACAGAGGCTGGGCTGGGCGGCAGGCAACAGGATGAAAAAAAAAGTATTGAAAAAGCCCTCAATTCTGTGCATACTTTTGTGTGTCGAATTTGAATTCAATTTCCGACGCTGAAAGGTTTTTAATCTTGTTATCAGGCAGCCGTTCAGTCTGCCCGTCCCGTCCCGCATTCTGAGCTCGAGAGGATTTTCTGGGCAACAACCCTCGTTAAACGTTGAGCAGTTGATTAGCTTAACCTTTCTGCTGCTATGCAATGCCCTGTGGCAGCCGATTGTTATTCACATATTAATAATTCCACACACTTCGTTGGGCTCGTGGGGAGCAAGGCAGAAATCCGGCTTTGTCTTGAGAGGAAATAAACATATAATTTGGTTATTGATTGGGAGGAATTTTCACGCGGGTTTGGAACTCAAACTGAATGATTCGTTGGTTATTCAGTGTTCCATAAAATCATTAATAAAATGATTAAGATAAGGCATTCAGATATATTAATTAAATTATATTATATATTTAACTGGCAGCCAAATTTGGTAGCAGAGTCACGAATTGAAGCAATTAAGTCAGGATTTCTAAGTCAATTTATTTATTTAATAACCGTTTATTAGTTGTGGTTTTATTAACTTGTTGATAGTCTTTATTTCTATCCACCTCCTGAAATTCCCATAAAAAGAGTGAATTGTGGACTGAAGTCAAGAGCTTCATTAAAACCATCTGCAATTGTGTTTAATGCCAGTCACCGGAATTTATTGCCGAACATTAAATGTCGAAAGCGGAGCAATGGGAGATTGCACCGGCCTATCGTAGATCGCATCCAGTTAGTCTGCTCACGCACTTTGCAAATTTACCACAGCGCAGCGGGCGACACCGAAGTTGCGGCAGATTATAAAGGTAATCCCAGGTACGGGCCACGTATTCCGGCTCTTATAAACCGTAAACTCACGCACTCGCCCGCAGCAGTGGTGGGAGCTGCCACGTACCCGGCTCTCTGGCTGCAGAGAATCGGGAAGAAAAAAGCACAAAAACAGAGAAACACACACACAAAAAGAATATAAAAAACCCGTGCAAACAACACATTAAAAATGGCAAACAAAATGGCAAACATATTTCTCCGCGACGCGTCCTTGCCGCAGAGGTGAATAAAGGTAAAGGCAACGCTGCCGAATTCCACATTTGTTTAGTGCTTAATGTTTAGCCACCGCCGATTTGCATGCCAAACAGGTGCTACATAATTTATCAGCGACTCCGACTGCGAGTGCCCGTGCCCGCCGAGAATCTGATTTATATACTACATAGGGCCCATGGCTGAAAAATGCCGGGCCAAAATTGTTTTCGACATTTAAATGCCAACTGACAATCGGCGAGCCGACACCTGCGACGCCATATTGTCTGGGCAAATACGGAGGAAAGACCGAAGAGGAGGCTTTATGTTCTCAGAAACTATCTGAGATTTCGAGCAGGTTATATAAATAATATAAAAACGGCAACCGCCTCCAAAAAATGACTGAAGAGAAAATCTATCTATCTTTCTTTAACACAACTTTTGTTAATAATTTCATTGCTTTTTTTAAACACTATGAAATATAGCAAAACTAAAAGCTAAACTTGCTGTTTCTAGGAACATCATGGATAATACCGTTTCCGATCTGCGATTGCAATTGCCATCAATTTAATCAACAAGGTTGCGACGCCAATGCAAATAAAATGCGAGTGCCACCGCCGCCGCCGCCATAATTTTGGTTTATTGCCGGGAATCTGTTAATGCGATGACTCTCAGTCGGCGATTTTCCCCCCTGGCCGCACTCCGCACTCCCATTTTCAACCTCTGTCCAATGGCGCTCATAAATAAAAATCACTGAGGCTTGAATTTTGCATAATTTCCTTTTTTTCTTGTTTTGGTTGCACGCGGCATTACAAAGAGGAAAAAAGAAAATGGTTGGGAAAATTGCCCGTGCACATATCGCTAAAGGTGTGTGTGTGTGGCGTAAATGTAGGCGTTGGAGAAGGGGCGTGTCAACGTCCTCTGCCACACACCTCCATACTGTTGGCCCGCATCATGCATCATGGTGTGGCAAATTTCAGCCTGTATGTATTTATTGCACATGAAATGCATTCCACAATGCGCCGGTAATTTACCCACCTCGCGACCAGCCTCGGATTTCATCAGTCCAGCCACCAAATAGCCAGTTTTAATGCAACTGGATTATCAGAAATTTTCACCTAGGGATTTATAAAGGGTTCAATTTGTGCTTATGAAGCCTTAATGGCTAGACCTTTGAAGACTATGGAAACTTAAAGAACTGGAAAATTGAATGGACAAGAAAATGGTCAAAAAACTAAACAGTGAAACGGGAATATCAGAGATTTCTCTCAATGCATCATTTATATATTAAAACTCACACACTTTAACCATAAGTTTTTTTATATAAAGGCCAAGTTAAGGAAAACTCGGGGAATATATATTTTTTAGCCACAGAAATGAAATTCATTTGAAGATGCTAACTCTCTCCTCCGTTCTGGAAATATCCCTACACTGTAAATCCGCACAAGGACCAAAGTTACCCAGCGGGACAGACCCACCGCACACTCCCCACAAAAGGAATTGGCACACTCGCCGTCCAACCACATTTCGCCTACAATAAATCCAGACAAAGGCAACTTTTTGGCAAGCGAGAATTTATGCCCGGATTCCCGGCCGACTTCTTAGCGATTTGTTCGGGCTTATAATTCATGTTTTAATTGGCAAAAGCCGTGGCAAGAGGCGCAGACATCGAAGAGACGCATTTATTTATGACTCGTTAAGTGTAAAATATTTGGCGGAAAATCAAAGGATGGCGGGAAGCCCGCTTCAGTTTTAGTTTCAGCTCCTGCTACAACTCAAACTCGAATCTAAATCATATGTCTGTTTATGGGGTGTATGGAGGGAGGCCTAGTGACTCCCCCCGAAAAACGGCTGCCAAGTTGGCAGCCATTAGGCTAATTATAAGCTTTCCACTAGCCAGGACCCAACACAATGCTAAGCCCCATGCGAGCATTTGAAACGATAAGACCCGAATACGGGATCACGAGGCCCACTAAAAGCCCCTTGTACTGGGCCCAACATAAACTACAATAACAATTAGTCGGCTTACGGACTCCGAGCTCCGGACCCCGAACCCTCATCAGGCGTAAAAGAAAAGTGTCCACAAAGTTTGTGCGTAAGCCGCTGCGAGAGGGGTGGCAAGTGGTGGCTTCGATCCATTGGGGTTAACAAAGGCCACTACGGACTGTCATTGGGCCAGAAGTTGGCCGGGCTAAAGAGTGCATGACATACGCTTTTTACAATTATTTACTGACACTTCCGAGTCACGCCCTTCGGTGTTCTGCGAAAGGAACGGAAGGAAAAGACAGTGCATGTGAGTAGATTTAGGCCAGCTTTTTGCTTCCAGAAAACAAAGCATTGCCTGGTGAAGGATCTTTCAGATTTGGTACTCAGCGAAATAAGGTGTTATAAGTAGAGATTTAATTAGAACATTAGAATAATTTTATAATATTTATTCACTTTGATAAATACTATATATATTTCTTTAACTGGAGATTTCATTCAAAATATGCTCAGAATAATTAAAGGAATAATATTTACTTTCCTTGGGGATCCAAATATTTTATTTCTTTGTGAAATTAATACGAATTTGGCCTAAACCAATTCGACCATTAGCTACTCAAATTCCTTACCTTCTTAAAAAAAAAGAAAAATAATGCAATTGTAACTCAATCTTAAGTTGACCGAATTGCTTAATTTCTCAAGTTGAGAATCTCAGTTCTCCAGAAATCTCTTAGGCTGAGAGCCGCTAATCAAAGCACTTCATCCGCAGAGTAAACACTCGATCAAGTGCTGCGGCGGCAAGTGTATTTCCGCTTTAGCGTTTTGAAAGCAAACTTTTACCGCCTCCCTAGCCTGCCACGCCTTTTGTTTTGATTTCGAAAAAGTCAAGGCGGGACAGTGAACTGTGTTTGTCATTGGGGCTGGCACCGAAGACCGGGAAATCCTCTCCACAGGCAGTCGGTGAAGTTTTTGCCAAAGTGCTTTCTTTGCGAGTCCTGTGAAGCCTGCGTATCTGGCAGTGTGTTTATCACACGTCAAAGGCGCTTTTTGTCTTTTCCCAAATCTGCTTCAATTCGAGCCGAGATGAGCGGCGTATAAAAAGTTTGTGTTGTATAAACATTGCGTGATTGTTAGAAAAACATGTGCCAGAAGCGCAGGCACACGCTCGCCGAGAATAACGCCCTCACAAAAACGAGAAACACAAAAATACTTGGTGAATATCAGAACAAAGATGGAAATACCCTTATGCATTAGAGTTTATATTACTGAAGAACTTTATACATTTTCTATTAACTTCACAAAAATGGATGTTAAAACAGAATACCTTACACATAGTTACATATGTATATGTTTCATAGATTCCATCTCTTGAACACTCTTTCTCCATGCGTTACAAGCATTTTCCTCAACTAACAATACCCTTGTGTAAGTATGTGTAATGAGAAAAAAAGGGGGGAAAAGCTGGATAAAGGCAAAGCGAACTCATCAAACAACGCCATCATCTGCATATGCCACGTCCTTGTCAGCGACATACTCATTCACGTTATGATGAAAAGTCGCAAGTTTTTTCGAGCGCGCGCGTCTGTGTCACAATAAAGTCGCCTTTATAGTCCCGAGATTAGGTTAATCCGCTGGCTGTTGGCTGTTGGCATTGCTATCTGCACGGCCTTTGTTCTAATGATGGAAATGAGCGTGTGAAAAGCCCGGGCAATAACTCTTTCTGCTTTCTGTTTTCCCTAATGAAAGGCGTTACAGTTTATTGTGCTCACGCACACACACATTCCTCGGCGAACGCGGGCTTAATGAACCGCTCGTGCCGGGTTTCTTGTAGCGAAAAAGGGAAATTCAAGTATTAAGTGATTTTAAACATTATGCTTGCTGTTGTTATTGCTATTACAGCCGTATTTTGCGACTTCTTTGACATACTCACACACACACACACACACACAGTTCGTGATAAATAAATAGTAACAATATATTATTATTTAGTTGGTTAATGACTCCATAAGTGGTTGGCATTTTCTTAATTCTAAAAAATTTAAAAAAAAAAACCTAATAGCTTTAAATTTATTTGGGTCATTTTATTAGTTTTTAATTCATATTTTTATTAAGTATTCTTACTGTAATTTGTTCACTATTTTCATGGCTTTGGCTGTGCAAAGACACCACCCAGAAGTGTGACTACCCTTACATCAGGCCCAGAAAAAGGTGTGGCATTCTTTTGAGGGCTCATGCAGTTGACATGTGCCAAGGAGGTTGATTAAATTAATGAAATAAATTATGAGCTGCTCATCACCGGCTCGTTCGCTGCTGCCTTTTAAATTGAGTGCGCGCCATCTTGAAATTAATAATGTGACATGTCACAGGAGGACGTGGGAGAGTAAGAGGGCTCCTGCTTTGGCAGGTGCCACACACGTGTGTCGAGTCCTTTTAATTCTGCTGCAAAATAAATGAAGTGCCTAAGCCCGTGTAGACGTTAGTCGTCTGCCGGGCGGGAAGCTGATTTATGCACAGACTTGGACTTTTCACAAGCCCGCTCTTAAATTTATGCACTTAATTTCATTAATGCGATCGCTGCGACATCGCGCATACGCTCCGTGTTGCACGCGATTGCGGAAGCTGCACAGACAGTTGACTGTGATTATTGAATTGAATTTGCTTTTAAAGTGGTTTCCCCCAATCAAACCGCATTCTCATCTGCGGCCAAGTAATTTCCAATAAAATAGACACAGAATAAAAGTACTCTTCGGGCTGCAAAAGTTTTCGGTGAGAGACAACGCACCACAAATTCGTTAGAAGAGCAGCCCGAAAAATCCAATAAAAACACAATAAGACCATCGACCAGCTTTGTCCTCAGTTCGGCCTCAGAAGCTGCTACAATGCGATGCATTTAAGTGCGATTACTCCTTCCGACAATGAGGATTGTGTGGGCACTGCAACTGGCGTTGCACAATGCTAACGCCGACCATTTGCATACGGAGTTCTGGGCAGCCTTTCTACACTTAAAAAAGCATCTTACTTAATGCTTAAGCTTTATAAAAAAGAAATAATAATTAATACCCAGTCAGGGAATATTTATATAATATTTATAACCAGTTTAAGAAAAATTCTGCATAAATCCATAAATTGCTGTATTTTTCCACATTCTTTGCAAAGTATTTCGTATGCTTTCCCGAAGTGTAGTACTTCTTTCGGCCCTTCGAACTCGAACTCAAACTGAACCTGTTACTTGAACCCTCTCGCCCTGGCCAGAAATTAACAAAATGCATTGCACGATGCGAAGCCAATCCTCACCCCAGCCGGGGCATCGGGCCAACAAAAGCCACCAAATTAGCAGACGCACACAAAAGACTCTCGAATGGGAGCCGTGTGCGTTGGGTCACAATGGACCAGCACAAAATGCCATCAGGACAACTGTGGGAATGGTGTAGAAGTAATGGAACGTCTAGGCCATGTTTGCTGCCAGACAGTTACAATGGAGTTGGTTGACTTCTGCTACCCATGTGGTACCCTCCGGCTGCCACAGTAAAATATGTACAGAGGTGGGATATGTATTTTGTGGATTCCATCATCCTGAAAACGGGGTGTTTTATTTAATATAAATAATGCTTGATCTATTAAATCAAGGTTGAACATTGAAATAAATTCATATTCCTCAGATTTTTTGATTCATCAAGCTATGAAGATGGATTTATATTTATACTATTATTCCTTTTCCCTTTTTGTGACAAAATGTCTGCATCCACCCTGTTATGCATGACAAAAGGACAAACAAAAGCCGATATGCAAATTAAAAGTTACATTTATTCGAGCTCCCATTCCGGTGAGCCATAAAATCAAAAGCAGAGCCCGACTGCATTAAAAATCATCCTCATCATCATCGTCATCGATGATGGCTAGGCGACGCCGCTTGGACGGCTCTCCATTGACTTTAGCTGGCTTTTTGCGAGCCAGAAAGTTGTCCTCATCGTCGCTATCCTCCTCCCCGGCACCGGCAGCCTCAATCTCTTGATCGTCATCGTCGCTGCGTGGGCGTTTGTTTGACTTGTCAGCGGGCGAGGCGCCTTCATCATCGTTGTCGCTATCCGAGTCAATTACATTAGCGCGATGTGCACGCTGCACGGACTTGTTGGTATTGTTCTCCTTCTCCTCATCGCCATCATCTATTTGCTTCTCATCCCCGTCCTCATCCTCCAGCTCGAGCAGCCGAGCACGATAGTCCTCCGAGTTGAAGTCAAATGCATCATCGTCGTTCGCCTCTTGAGCGGCCTTTGTTGACTCATTTAGTACCATATCGCCGAGCTTGATTTTAGTGGCTCGCTTGGTTCTCAATTGCTCAAATAAATCATCCGTGTTGGGTTTCTGCAGCTCCGCTGGTACCTCTTCCTTCGACTCCTTGGGCTTGACTTTGTCCTTTTGCTTGGCCTTCTTCTCGCTGGCTTTTCCTTTGGACTTGGCCTTGCCCTTTGAAGGCGCTCGCTGCACGGCCTCGTCATCGCTTTGGTTGAACATTAGGCTATCCAGCTTTCGCTGCTGCTCGGCGGCTATATTCTCCTGCCGCTGTCTGCTGTGCTTGTCCAGAAAGTCCTCTTCCTCCTCATCCTTATCGCCATCTTCCGGTTCTTCATCCTCATTGTTCTCTTCATCCTCCTCTTCGGCCTCTATCTCCACTTCTTCGCCGGTCAGAATTTTTGAACGCATTTGCAAATCGGCTGGATTTAAATAGTTGGGAATACGCCAGTAGGTCTCCATGCCCGCAATCGGTGGCTGCATTCCGAGAGCAACGAGAACCTTCTGAAAGTCCCCATCCTCCATGGCATCCTTCTGTTCTTCCATTAACGGCAAGAGTGGTATACCATCGTCTTCCTCGGCTGGCTCATCGGTATCCTCGCTGGCATCCTGCAGAGACTCCTGCAGCCACTCTATAGCAGATTGGTACTTTTCCGCATCGACCTGTGCAACTAGAGCTCTCACCGTGCCCACATCCAAGGGTGTCCGTACCACCTGACGCTTCTTTGCCTTGGGCTTCTTTGTGGACTTTCGATAGCCATCCTCCTCGGTCATGGGCTCCTCCATGAAGTCGTACCCGTCGTTGCTCTTTTCCAGATCGTAAGCCTTAGCCTTGGCCTTGCCGCGCCCCTTGGTGGTTTTGGGGGGCATTATTTCGGACTTGTCCGCTATCAGGTGAATCTGCAGCATCCGCTTGATGATCTGTTGCTTGGAGCGGCGCTCCTCGAACTCCTTGACAAGGCTATCCAGGCAGTCTGAAATTAATATACAATTATATATTTTAATTAAGCTAATTTTATTTGATATATATGTATATTTAACTATAGCTTTAGAGTCCCAATATCTCGAATTATTTCTTTAATTTATTTTTGCCTACTTTGATTTAAAATACAGAAAAAAGTAGGGAAAATGAAATCAACGTTGAAACGAACCAATTTGGTTCTTCTCTGCCTGCTGGGTACTTAAACTGGTTGTCCACTTACCCGGCTCGGTGCGATGTTGATCGTATAAGCTCCTTAGCTCCTCATCCTCTTCCGGCTGCCAGAGGTTTTTCCCACCCTGGGCCGCCTTGGTTGAGCGTTTGGTGGGCGCCTTGAACAGCAGGCCCAGTTCCTTGAGCTTCTTCAGGACTGTCCGGCGATTGCGCGTCTTGTCGGCCAAATTGTCCAGAATCCAATCAATCACATCTGAAAGAGCAGACACAATTGGGTTGTTGTTTTCCGTCTATCCATTCTCTAGGCTAGGCATTTTGTGCCTGCTGCCGTTGAGGCAACTCGAGTGCCAGAGCTCTGATTGCTTCTATTCATTTACTGCGAATCCTGTTTTAATTCACACACGGGAGGAGTTGCCTCAACAGCAGCTGGAACTTGTCTAGGGACGCAAAAGGGATGTAAAACAAGCCTAATGATATTTTAAATACCTTTTAAAAGTTTTTAAATCAACGAATTAGTAACATTTACTTAATTAATAATGGCATACAATAGTTAAACACTGTTTTAGTTATTTTATACCAAATGTTTTAATGTTAATATTAATACCACTTTTAATGGGAATAAGTTAAACAGGCTTTTAATTTACTTTGCATCCCTGAAGATCCAATACTTACCCTTTTCAGTTTCAGGATTGCGCTGGTTCTCCTCGAAGAGGAAACGCAGCTCCGACTCCTGCTCTTCGCTCCAGGCTCCTTTGGTGCCGCTGCAAGGAAAGTTAACCGAATGTAGATATATTCCGGACCATTTTGACTCTCTCCATGCGGAGTATCTGACCCTTTGACTAGTCGCCCGGGGGTGCAGATACAATGACTTGGCTGGAGACCCTGCTCCGGCGGCCGCTGGCCATCATTTATCATGTGCCAACTAAACGACAGACGATGAAGCCCCGGCTCAGTCAATCATGCGCCCATTGTGATGATGGGCCCCTCTTAACCCCAGACGGAGGAGGACAATGCCAGGATACACCCATACTCACGCTTCATAGGCATCACAATAGCCCGACTCCAGCTCATTTGCCTCCCTGATGCCTTTGTAAAATAATAACTCTGCATAGATTTTGGGATTAGCAGGGGCCACCTCGACAAATTTGCGCACTACAAAGATGGCCAGGCGACGCAGCTCCTCCTGATGGGCGTCACGTTCCACGCTGAAGACTTGTTGAAAGATGCGGAACAGCTTGGCCTGTGAAGAGAGAGAGAGAGAGTGGGGTAAAATGTCGGTGAGGTTGTGCTTGAAATTCAAATGAAAAGTTTCTGGAAAGACAGCCACAACAGCAGTCTACTCTCCCACCTATCATTCAACCCCTCTCTGCGGTTGCCGCCTGCGGTTGTCGCTCTGCCGAGCAAGATATCATTTGCAGTTGGCAAAAACTTTATAAACGCCACCCAAGCCCACGTCTAACCCTAAAAATCCCCTCGCCATCGGTAGAAGAGACCCTCATCCCGTGCTGTATCGTTGTCGACTGTCGTCGTCCGTATTTGGAATTTAATTTATCCTATGATTGCGCAGACCCATTAGTGGTTTTGACTTTGCATATGATGCTACTTTTGTTTTGCTTGTGGCCAGGCTGGCAAGCAGCAAGCAGCAGTCTGCTCCTTTTGATGGCCACATGGACATGGATAGCTGCAGTCGTTCACTGCACAAAAAAGCAGATCTCTAATAATGACGGAAAAATGACTACAATCGAGATTAATTAATTTTCCCAAAGTACATTAAGAAAAATGGTTTGGAAATTTGCCAACAAATAAATTAATAAAATAGAGTTGTTCAAGAAAAGATCAATAAATAACTTAAAAGTAACACTGTATATATATAAAGTAAAAGGATACATGCTCTTAAGCGTTTACTCTTTGATTTCTTGAATATTTCCCTATTTTTTTTACATATTATTTTCAGTGTCCTGTTTCTCATTCTCGTCATCGTCATTGTCGTGCTTTTAATCGTCGCTTGTGCACAGCAGACACTGAGCCGGCTTAGATGACGCTGATAGGGAGCAGTGCCTGTCGCGCCAGAGCCTGCCCAGAAACGGGGAAACAGGAAACGCTCGACATCGGCTTTGTTCCCCCCAAAATGCGATGCCGTTTTTGGTTGCTCCAGTGATTAGCCATTCGCCAGAACTCTGCAGTGCTTTCTGCACGCGATTGCGACCCGGCTGGCCAAAAAGCGAAAGAGCTTTAAGCATCGCTTAAAGCCGATGAAAATGGAAAAGCCTTTCAAGGGAGGAGGACCGCGCAGCAGCCTGCTGCTGAATGTGATTTATGAACTCTGCCCGAAAAGAAAAGTTTAATTGCCAGCCGTGAAAAGCAGCATAAGCAGTTGAAAAGAAATCCGGTAGGCCGTGGAACCTATCTCGAAAAGGTAAAATATTAAATGCTCTACAAAGAGGGATTTCTGAAATAAAAAGCGATAAATTACAAATTGTAAAATACAAAATTTAGTGACAAAATAAACTAATACTCACAACAAAGTATATTTAACAAAATAAAACATAGAAATATGTATTGATTTCGATAGTCGAAGTCTTTAAGGCTCACTTCTTTATGGAAATAGAACCATCAAAGCTAAAAACCCTTAGTACAATTTAAAATTCCACAAAATTGTAGCGAAATGTCTCTTTAAATTTGAGTTAAATCTGGGAAATATCTTTGAGGACCAACGCCAAGACAATCGCGTTAGACTCTTCCCCAAGGGGACTGAACAAACTCAAACACAGACATTTGAATATTTGAGTCGCAGCCCAACCGATGCTGCGGCTCAAGGCAGCGCGTGAAAGGCTTAAAAAGTTCAAATTCCAGCTGACAGGACCCGGGGACCTGAAGGGAGTCCTCCGAAAACCCAACGAACCCGCTTAAAAAAATATATACGTACGCGGGCGCGCCGCAGTAAATATCGTTTGTGGCTTTGGACAAATAGAAAAAAGGTCCGCTTAATTTGTACAAATTACCATAAAAATGAAATGAAAGCAGCGACAGTGGAAGAAAGAGCAAGACACAAAATAAAAAAAATAACAGAAAAGGAACGCCAGCTAAGCTGTGGCATTTGTTTTTGCATTTGACTTTGATTTATGTGCAGGTCCTTTTAAAAAATAATTTAAAAAACTCAAGTTGCGGGTTCAACAAATGCATTTCACAGGTGAGAGAGGGAGTCTAAATGTTTAAATTTGAGATTCAACTGAATTAAAATTAATGCTGTTACTGCCAATTTTATACAGAATATTTCTAAATACGTTTAGGGACATTTACCTTCATTTCACCTTAAGTTCATAAATAAGTACTGAAGCTAATCAATTTCCTTCAACAATATGTATTTCTACGCTTACAATAATATAGCCCCTTCCCATTCACTCACCTGGTAAAGCATTCCCGGACATTTACAGCCGTAGGCTATGCGATGGAGAATAGTTACTGCAGCCTTCAAGGATCGCGTGGGTATATCTGCCCAGTCCGTAAGCACTAATGTGCAGGCGCGAACGATTTTCGGATTCAGCAACCTGGGGGAGCAAGGGTATTATAAAGCA
Source organism: Drosophila orosa (assembly GCA_018904745.1). Taxonomy (NCBI): domain Eukaryota; kingdom Metazoa; phylum Arthropoda; class Insecta; order Diptera; family Drosophilidae; genus Drosophila; species Drosophila orosa. The sequence goes on from JAEIIH010035511.1 coordinate 12,460, forward strand.
AAACTCCAATTAAATTATGCTAAATTTAACTAATTATGATTTAAGAGTTTATCCAGGCAGCCACCCCCGAAAAACAGCATCGAGAGCAGAGGCGAGGCACCGCAACCGCAAATGTTCTACACTCGGCGCTAAAGTTTTAGAAACATTCGAAGCAACACCAACAGCAACAATGGCGACGGCAGCGCAATTAAAATACAACCGGCAAACCAACTTGACGTCATTTTATTATAATTGTTGTAGCGGTTCGGCGGGGAGTGCTTATGCTGATGTTGCTGTTGCTGTTGCTGCCGCTGTGCGACTGATGTTGCTGCTGCTGTGTGGCTGATGTTGCTGTTGTTCGTCCTAAGCTGCCCGCGGCATCTGTGTGCGCGCCGGTTTCGAGTTCGAGTTCGCGGCCATAAAACTTTTGGCACAAGTAATTTCTGACACTAATCCTTAATTAGTAGCCACGAGCACTGACTCTGGACCGCCTTTCAATTAAAAACACAATTACAATTTTCAACACGACCATCAGCCCGAAACCGCCGTTCAACCGAGCGAGCGACCATGATAAATTTTCAAATAAGGGCAGTAAAATTTAAGCATCCTCCATCCCCCATCCCAGGACCCCCACTCGACCATTTGTTGTTTCCCAAAATGGAAAAGTGTCCAAGCGGTTTGGCCTTGATTCGAAAACTTTATGCTCTGTGGGGTCCCTGGTCTTGGGTCTAGGCCTATTTACCTGCGAGCGAAATCATCAAATTTGAACGTTTTCTCGGTGAGTCCATTATCTGTGTGCGAAGGCGCAACGGGGAAGGGGAGAGAAACAGGCAAATGCCATTTATTAGTTGAAATTTCCTCAAATTATTTTCATATTTATCATAAATTTATGCGATGAGTGCCCTGCTCTGCTTACCCTGCTCGCCAAACTCCTCGTTATCCAAGTCATCGTCCTCGTCATCGTCCTGTTCGTTTACGGCTTCGTCCTCCTTCTCCTGGGGCTCGACTGAAATCAGAAAAATACTTATTAAATATCATCTATAATCAGAATTCCAGCAACGCTGATTGAATTTCGCAGGAAAAACATGATTGCAGCGAACGTTGGAGGAAAACAATCAACTCCAACTGAAAGCAATTGGTTTATACATGCAAAATGTAATATAAACAATAATGGAAGCTTAAGCTTGGGAAACCGAAATTTCTATATCCTTGCAGTTTAATATTTGATCGATCGAATCAGCTTTTGATGATGAGTAAGAATATATATCATTTATAGGGCGGAAATGACTAAAACTATGGTACCCGGCAAGGGCATATATATAAGTCCAATAATTCGGGAATTTAAATCCAAATTTAAAGCTTCTCATCAGGCACCTATTACGATTCGATCAATTCTGCACGAGTTGCATGTACGGAGATAGATGAGGACTCTCAGACGGGACTTACAACCACACAAATGGCCATTAACAATAATTATGACTGCTGCATTGCATAAACAAGTGTACTTATGTTGCAACAACAAAAACCAGAGTGCCACGCTGTGTGCGAGAGTCCTGATAAAATGCAAAGCTAGTCGAGTGGACACTTTCCAGGATCCCTTGTGAAACACTGCAATTGGAATGGAATATGCATGCGTGCCACACGACCCGGGGATTGGGCCAAAGGGCTGTTGGTGTGCTGCACCTGCTGCAGGCTACCTGTTCTAAAAAATGTCTGCTGGCCAGAGCTGGACTTTTGGGGCACTAACAACTTCATTTTGGAAGTGCAAGTGCCACTACCTTCGCAACCCACAGCATCCTTTGTGGGCCACACCATGGAATTTGCTGCGTGTGCGTCGCTTTATTAACGTCTTGAATGGGGGATCCTCCAGTTGCGTTGCGTTGCGATGCGATGTCCTTGTCGTTGGCAGTGACGCTATGCTCCGTCATTAAAATACAATTTTCTGTGTCAGGTTCAAGCTGTAAGCCCAAAAACATGGCACACAGGAGTGTGGAGCTACGGGAGGAGAGCTGGTGAGGTGATGGTGTTGCATGCAACACGGACAGCACGATATTAGTGCATGTCTTTTGGGCTGCCTTTGTAGCTGCATTTGTTGGCCCCCTCCAAACCCCCCGACAGGACTGTGGATATAGCTCCAGTTCGTGTCCTGTTCCTGCTCTGGCTCCTGAACAACAACACCTCTCCCCGAAAGGCTGCGACTGCACGGCCATTAAACATGAACCTCGTTACGGCGTTGCTGATGTAACTTCATGGGTAGTCAGGAATATGCCCCAAACAGAATGGGAGTCTGGAAGTCATGATGGCACTCCGGAACTCACACTGAAGAGTGTTTAAAGAAATGTGTCTGGTTTTATGCCAAAATAAGCAACCGAAAATGGGTAAGAATAATGCAAGTCTAGTCAAGTTGGAATTTAAAAACTTTTATCAGAATTACTATTATTTATAATCAAATTATATTAAAAATTTAATTAAAAGAAGAACCTGCTATAATATTTGTAGGTAATTTGCCATAGTTATTCATTAAATCTATAATTTTGTGAGGCACATTTTTTACAATATCAAGAGGTACTCAAAAGTTCACATATTTATGAATAATAAAATGTTAGCTTTGCCTGCGCATCGCACTTTACTGGCCAGTGGCCAAACATAATGACTTTTGCGCGTCACCCCCACCTGGACAGGTCCAGCCAGGAGTACACCTGAGCCCCACCTAGGCCAGCTCCATGTCAGCTCACCTGCCTCCTCGACTGACCTTCATGCCAGAGTGTGTCTGTGGGCATCCTGGCTGGTGGTGGTGGCATGCAAAAACGGGAACGTGCTTGGTGTTTGGCCTGTGGTCAGCAGCAGACAATGTCCTGCCATGCACAAGTACGAACTCCTCCCCACAGGATATCCCTATACTTTTGGCTAGCAATTAATTTGAAGTCCAACACGTGTGCGTGTGTGTCCTTGTGATTATTACATAATGGCAAAGACACTGTCAACGACAGCAGCTAACTGAGCAGAGCAGGGTGTGCGGGCGGTTGGATTTCGGTGGCTCAGGTTGTGTAAGTTTGAGCCTGAGCCGGATTTCAAGGACTCCAAAATGCTAACAGGTGATGGCACACACACACACACCCCCAGACAGCCTGCTGGCAGGGACATAAACAAAATAATAACAAAGCGCAGCCAGGACTCAGCAGTGCCACGCGAAGAGCAAAGGCCGAAAAAGAGCGACGATTGGTGACAAAAAGAGAGTCCGCGCAGGCGCCTTTCGTCTACTTCGAATTTCGAAATGCTCAGGCTGGCTTAAAAGCATGTCCCGGTCGAAAGAGCAGCTCAGTCTAGTGCTGAATCCATCGAGGCCAGGACACGCGACTCGTGACAGCGCCGTACCGAACCAAAATCCCAAGTGCCAAGTGCCGAGTGAAGAGGCCACAAAAACAAGCGACTAACTAACAGCCTCCACACATTGCAATTGTGCGAACTAATCATAATATAAAAAAGAGACCAGGTAGCGCAGATCAAGCAGCTCTTAATTGTGTGTTTTGCGTGCGTTTTGAGTGGTGTGCGTGTGTGCTTGTGTGTGGGATGTAAGCCAACTTCCGGTGGCAGAAGGCGAAACGTCAAAGTTGTATTTTTTGTTTATTTTGTTGTTGGCAGACAGCAAGGCGTCGAAACTGGGATTGGGATAGGAGCATTGTGGCATCTCTCTTCCTACTAGCTTAGTTTCAGCTTCCTTATTTTGGTGTCATCATATTTTATTTACAGTTCTTTGGAGTTGACTTTTACGGATTTACTCAAGCTTTGTGGGCATAAAAAGTGTACTCTAGGGTTTATTGAAGTCTGTTTAAAAGAATATATCGGGCTACAAATCAAATTAACAAGTTGTAGACGGATATAAAGGTAGTTGATAAGATAGAAATTCAATAAAAATAATATTATTTTTAACATTCACTAAAAACTCAGTTTCAATACAAAATAATATAATTTTCAAACAAGATTTTAAGTTTCTTTGCCAAGGAACAACTATTGCAACTATTGTTATTATTATTATTACTATAATTTATGCCGAATAAAATTGCATAATTTAGGGCCCTTAAACTGTTTTTGCTTCAGAGCTTTGTAGTTCCCTCCCGGAAATAGTATTTTGCGAACTCCCGCATTTCCGCCAGCTCTTTGCATGCGTGTGTGCCTGTCCCTGGGTGTGTTTGCGGGTGTATTGGAGTGTGCATAATGTGTGAGTGTGCAAGAATCTGCTCATTTCCGCTCGCCTGCCAAAAACCAGGTAAAACCCAGCTCGTTAATCTCACGGTGAAAAATCCATTTGCAGTGCATCCAGTGTTTCGGAAAAAAAACCTTAAAGCAAACAGCAGGCGAAGTGAATTAACCATAAACAAAACCCAAAGCGAAACGAAAGCGGAGCCAAGCAAAAGCGAAATTTAAACGTCTCTGCATATTAATCAGAGCGAGGGAAACGTGAACAGGATCAGGTCCTAGACAACTTATCACCGAGGATTTACGCAGACAGACGAAAGACCCAAGTTTGCGAGCAAAAGGCAGTGCTAATCAACGTTCAAGCCAGACGACATCGCTCCCAACTGGCCACGCCCGCTTAACGCTCATCCTTCGTCCGCCACAAAATACAAAAAAAAAACGAGGAGGAAAACCAGAACAAGAACAGGAGCAGGCGCAGGAGCTGGAGCAGGAGCCGCCTCATTTGGCCACTGCGGATTATGTTAATTAGGTAATTTTTGCTTTGATTACTTGTACCTTGGGGGCTGTGCAATTTTGTTTGCTTTTCGCCCGCTTTTTATGCCCGGTCCTCGATTTTATATAGCCACCACAGCACCCACTGTCGTCGTCCGGCTTACATATTTATGAAATTTTCATGCAAATCGAGCTAATTCATTCACATTCCTCCGCCGCTGCTCATCTGGCGGCAGCCGCTGGTCACTTTTTAATTTGCCGTTTTAATTGCTGGACAATTTTTTGCCTTTGCCAGCCTGATTTGTAGTTAAGAACTCATAATTATGAGCAAGCTGGGACGAAAATTGAAAAAGTTTTCCACTCAAATATTTCTCTTATTTACAACACCTCTCTAGATGAAAATAAATTGCAATTATTTGGGAAAACGTATTCAGCAAGTTAATCAAAAAATAAATTTTATGAGTGCAAAACAAATGCAATTGGCACTTGAACAAACGATTCACAGCCACACAATTAAAATATAAATTAAAATTACCCAAATCGAAGTTCTTTTGAGTGCGTGCTGTTAATGGAATCGAAATTAATTAGTGGGCCGATAATTTATTTAACAGCTGACATTTTATGGTCAACTGGTTACTGTCTGTGTCAAGTTGGTCGCTTTTAGATACGATTTGCCAAATAAAACAATTTGCAACCACAACACTATCAAATATTACTCGAAACTAACGATGGCTGGAACAATTGTGGGCGGCACGCAAGTCAATTGCACAATTTGATAAATTCAGGCCTGAATGCAGGGGAGGGCAGAATGCAAATTCTGGCCAAAAGTCCAAGGCTCTGGGGAGGACAGAGGTCAGGGGTTTGGACTCGAACAAAAGCCAACACAAACTTGCGAATGCTAATGGAAACAAAAACAGAAACTCCTAGATGCCGGCAGGCATTCAAAACTTTATGCTCGGGCCTCTCCTCTACCTATCGATAATTAAATTGGGAAATTGTGAGCTCTGCATCGGAATCGTCTGAGAACACTATGGAAATGTGGCCAGTAGAAATACTGCTCAAGTCCCAGTCACAATCCCCGTTGTTGCGCAACTTGAGAGCAGGAAGCTTTATGATTTCATTTTCGTTTTCAGTTTAATTTGATTGATTTTTGCTTTGTCCGGGCGACGGCACATGAAATTCATACGTCTGAATTATGTATGCAAAGCTGCTCGCCAAAGTATTATGAAATTCCTGTGGGCCATTTATTTATTTAAGAGTATATTGCGCACACAAGCGGGCCAAAATGTATGTATAGATGCCACTACGCCGCGCACTCAATACACATAAATATATATATATCCAAAGAGAGTATGTTTACGCTCTGGCAAAATGTCAAGCGCCAAATTAAGCGAACGCTAATTCGCCTTTTATCTGCCACGGCAATAAAACTTTGCCGAGTATCTTTACCTGTTCCCCGGCAAAGTCATAAAGTCCAAGCTCCTGGCAATTAATGCAACCACAACATCTAATTAGATGGCAGCAAAAGTGCCGCCAGTTCAAGCCAGATAGCACACGCACCCTCAACCTTCGAGGGTTCGCTGCTGGCAGAGGAGGTCGCCCCAATTAAGGGTGCCCGGGTGTCGAGTGAGTGAGTGCCTCTTGTGCGGTTAAGAAGCAAGACAGACACCCCCCTTGCAGCGTAACCTGATATCACATCAAAAACACAGCCAACTCAATTTATTTTGACTTTCAATCACGGCTCCCGGCTTGTCGCAGCAATTATGAAAATTCTTTCCATTGACAGCACAATTATTATTTATTTAATTAGCTGCTGAAGCGGCTACGTGATGAAATTGTTTAAGTTTAAATTAATTATCTCTTTAAATACAAACAGAAAATAGTAACTGTTAAATAATGATTATAACTGGAACATGGCAAAACCATGAATCATTAATACAAAACCGTGTTGTCTGCCAAGTACTTTTAGAAGATCATGCAATCCGCATTCGCTCCGCAACCACAGTGCGTATGAGTGATGCGGGTGGCAACCGCAGCACTCGAGACAAGCGGTGCCAGATGGGCCAGGTTTACAGGGTTTGGCGGGTTCACAGGGCCTGGCAGAACAAAGCCAGGGATGCCATTGTTTGCGGCCAACTCGGGCACTTGCAATCACGTGCCTCGTCTCGTGGCAATCAAAGTCGTTAGCTGCAACCCGGGGGGCGAAGAGGATGGAAAATGGGGTAGACCCTTCCATGTGCGGCAGCGAATAATCAAATATTTTCGTGACTACAAAGGACTCCCACACAGACACAGACAGATAGCACGCAGACGGGCGGCTGAAACTTAAAGCCAGAGAAAGTAAATCCGATTTAGGGCTGGAAAATGGCAGTAAGGGCAATTGGAGTGGCGGAAGCAAAACGCCGAGAAAGGCACCAGACAATTTGCATATTTATGAAGAAGAACGGCCTTTGATAAAGCTGCAAGACGGCGGCCGCTTTAAGCTGCTCCAAATTGAAAAACGCAGACAGCAAAGGCAAAAGATACAAATGTAAATGGTTGTGAGCTGTTGGGTCCCCGGGGCTGGGGCTAGCAGCAATAATCTGCGCTGATTTACGATTTACAGGCGCGAAATAGACAACGCAACAGCGGTGGCATGAGGCGGCGGCAGACAATTTGCGTGCGCAATTTGCAGTTGATGGGCGACACACGCCCATGCCTCACTCCCACCAGAAAGAGAAACATCCCTGCAAAAAAAAAAATTTACCCAGAAAACCGGAAGACCACCCCCCAACTCGGCTAAATTGTTTAACATTTTTGCGAATGCGAAAAGGCGAAAAATATTACACACTGATTTTGATCGTTTCACTGCGGAAAATGGCAAATGGATAGCTGTCTATCCATCGCAAATATTTCACGCTGAGTCTGCACAAATATGCCGCCATTTAAAGCAATCGAGAGCCAATGAAGCATCAGGAAATGTTCTATTCACATTTTATAATCCATTTCATGGCAGAGGAACTCATGCAAGAGAGGAAAAAATATATAAATTTAATGCCTCTTAAATTGGCCTTTAAAAAAGCCTTTTGTGTACGGGAAGTTATGGTTAATTCTGCAGAAATGAGGTAGAGAGAGATACAAGAAATCTCTACCTCTAAACTCTTCATATATCTTAAATATTTCACCACCAATTACTTCTGTAGAATTTCAACTTCAACCAAACCCAAGCCTGAAAGCATGTAAAGCAATTACCTTAAACTCACTGCATTGCGAATTAAAAATCCAGCCACACTTGCTCTACTCTCCTGATTGCAATGAGAAAACTTGTCTGGATGTACAAATATTTATAATTAGCAGCCAGTGCGTTCACGTCTCTTAGCCCCCAACGAACTCACCTGAATCTGTCTGAGTGAAGAACTCATTGCGCAATCACTTCCACTTCTGATATGGGGCAAATATTCACTTTTGATTCAAGTTTGCCGAGAAAAAGCTTTTCAGCTTTCCCACTTGACATGTTCCCAAAACTGTGTCAACATAGTTTTTCAATATTGCCGCCACCGACATGTGTGCATAACTTTGTACGTATTTAGTGCAAATATGGGTAAGCAGTTGGCATATGAGGTTGATATTACCAAAACCAACTACCGTTTTCCGCACATTTCCCTGCACTTGGGAAAACACACATAGACACATTTGCCTGCAGCAAAATGACTTTAACAATGCAAATGGAGGACTCAAATATATATAGAGAATAAGGTTTTGGGAAACACTTTTACAGGTGCGTGTCTAGGTGGGTATTTCTGGAAGCTTAAATAATAAACATCAAGTTTTTATAACTAAAAATAAAGTACTTGCAAAATTACCAGGTTATTTTTTAGGGCAAAGATGAAAACTATGAAAAACCCCTAAAAACAAAAGTAATATTTATTTTGTTAGCAAAATTATTAAACTTCTATTACACAGGCCGACAGCATTTCAGAACCAAGAACCAGGTCATACTTTTCTTATAGTTTTATACCTGCTGAACTCAAACCTGGCCTGCAAAAATATCCTTTACCCTTTAGAATTTATTGAAAACCGGACTTCAATAAATTCTAACTCAAATGTTAAAAAATAAAATTTTTGGGTACTTTTGAGGGGAAAAACGGATTTTTTCCTCATGGACAACAAACTATCTGAAAACTTTATCAATTTTTTAAAACCCAAAATATTTATAAACAGACTTAATCTAAAAACAAAACACCCCTTCGAGATTTATGTGTGATTTAAGGTAAAATAAATATATTTGAATTGACAGTCTGAGCTCCCCTTTTTGGCTACGCTCCTGCACTCAGGAGCACTCTTGGAAATCTCACCTTAATGCCTAATCCCCGACATTAAAGTGTTGCGGCAACAAAGTGATTTGTTATATACAAAGCGACCGCATGCTGAGACACACAACACACAGACATCCACAGCCAGCCTCCTTTGCCCCCATAATGCCACCCGAAGGCCCCTCTGGATCACCATTATTCCCCTTCATCAGCATCGCACAATGGGAACGACGGCAGTGCAAATAATCTTTGCAGTAAATACGCAACGAGAATGGAGAGGAGGACAGAAAAAACCCCCGTCTGGGGATCATTATTTGCCCAAGAGGGAAACAAAACGTTAGCAAAAAGTCCTGCGAACCAAATGTCGCACATGACTGCGGCAAGAGTGTGCGTCTGAATGTGTAATTTAAGCATTAGAGACGCGTAAAACCTTAACTCAGGACGCATACAGGCACACACAGAGACATGGAAATTGAATAAATTATGCGTGTCATCACATGGCGAGAACAGGCGGAAAATCAGGGGGAGACCCGGCAGGATTTTCTAGGAAAATCGCAATTTGTGTGCCGCGACGGCTGTTTAATTAAGCATTTTGTATTCATCGGAAATGTCATAAAAACGACGGCAAGCCTAGAGGCTGCATATGTTGCATGTTGCACCATCTACGGTTGGGTTTCGTTGGGCTTTCACTGGAGAATAATTACAAAGAGCTTTATATTTTATTTTTTTGAATTTTCTCTGTGCTCGGCACCTTATCTTCTATGCCTTCGGGCATCCTTTAAGCGCAAAGTCACGTATCCGAGCGACAAACCAGAAAGAGAAATAGTGAAAATATGCAAAGTAGTTGGGCACCTCGAGCGTATCGCATTTCAAGGTCTCCAGCTACTACCCATAAAAAATGCGAGGAAATCGAGCCCTCGGATATCCTGTATTGGCTTTGAAGTTTGCTCTGTTGCTAGAAACTTTCCATTTAGACATAGCTATCATATTCATACACTGAGATAATTGATATATAAAATATATATTGTGAATATTTATGTGTATCAAGATGGGTTTCATAAGGTTTGCTAAATGATTAAAAACCTTTTCGCTCTTTAAATATTTTCCCTTGAATTTTGTATTTCTCTAGAAATATCTAGAAATATCTAGATTTCTTTAGATGCATCTTCCTTTTCTGTATCCTTTTGTCGAGTGCACCTCTAACGAATGTTAATCCTTCGGCAGGAAGAGGGAAAAACAAAAACAATAAGCAGTTGGGCGACAAAGTTTCGGGTCGCATACATATCCTCCTTTCGTATGCACATGTATGAGTGGGTTGTGTAAAGTTATCCTTGAAAATATTTAGCAGCCACTCAACTGCGTTACGTATACGCACAGTTAACCTGGCATCATCACAGCTCAAGACACCCGGGGGCGCCACCTACAAGTCACCAGGCACCTATCTGTGGGCCTGGCTATGGGAGTGGGTGTAGTTGTGGGTGTGGGTGGGGGTTTAGGGTACGGTGAGTGTGTAGAAAACTTTTTTAGACAGCAAACACTTTCGCATCGATTTTCCCGGCCTTTTTTTTTCTTGCTTTTCGTTTGCGTTTGCGGTGGCTGCTATCTGCCAACTGCTTCAATGCTGTTTGTTTTTATTTTCACACTTTGGCTTTGGCTTTTAGTGCTTCCCACGGTTACTCGCACACCGACATACAGGCGCACATCATCATTTCGTATTCAGCGTGGCATTAAGGTCAGGATATCTGGGATTTATAAGTTTGGTTAGCAGGTTTCTCCTCGAAGGACAGGCTGCCGCCGGCACGCGTTTATTTATGCGGGTCAAAAGGATATTCCACGAGGCATTCATAAGGCTACGGATTGCACTTTGCCACATCGTAAGTGGCAGCAGATCCTTTCGCTGGCATTCATAATTTAAATCAAATTAAATGCCAGGCCATCAAATAAAGTTAAGACTCGCTCGCGCTGCCAACTTTCACGGCGAATAATTTGCCATACATTTTTGTGAGCGATCCTCGCATAACTCGGCTGGGTTGTTTAAACTGTTTCCTCGGCATTGTTGGACAACAAAAGTTTCGTGGCACGCCCACTTGACTGGTTCAGGACGAACGCCCGCCCACTCCTGCACTTTCGACACTTTTATGCCTCACGGTCAAATTGTTATGGCTTATAATGAATGCCGGGCCCGGAGAAAGGCGCACAATAAATGTTGGAAATAAAATATGCGAAATGCAGCACAGCACAAGTGGGCGGGCGATTCCAAGGAGGCGTGGGCAACGCAAGCAGCATAACAAATTAAAAACTTTGGCCAGTTTTCTTCTCTTTTTTCATCTCTTTTCTTCCATTCTCGACTGCCAGAGCAAAATGTTTTGCCATTAAAATATGAAAAATTGCTTAATAATTCAGCCGGGCCTGGGGGCATGTTGGTAGCAGCAGCGCAACGAAAACAATCCAGAAGCAATGGCTGCTGATGGTTCTGGATTCGATTTGCTGCTAACCAAATAATGTGAAATAATGCCGAAATTATGAAAATTCAACTGGCATGCTACACATTTATTTAGCTACTCTGGAAACTCCCTAAAAATCATATTCATTCAAGTACAATTTTGTCCTCTCTCTTTAAGCCGACTTTTTTGAGGTTTTCCCATCCCCCATTTGACTCAAGACCATCCTCAGTCTCATTCGAAACACATTATACATATTTCGTATGCTAATTCACTAATTGCCAGTCTAATCATCGGCGCACAACGGGAATTACCAGCATATATCAAGCGGCACAATTGCCGAACCGAACTGTGAACCCTTGCCAGGCCGCGTTGCGTGCTCAACTTGTGATTTCCGCCACATTAATTTCAATTTCACAAAAAGACGCCCCCAAAGAATCCGGAAAGCCCTGGAAAACCCTGCCCTGTTTAGAGCAAATACCAAAGCCAGGCCAGTTGAGGACACGGAGCATTTGGTAAATGCCTTAATGGCCTAATTTTTGTTTTCCAGCGCCAAAGACAAAACGGGCGAAGGGCCGACGACGACTCCCACTCACGCACAAAAAATACGACAGTTATGCGTGTAATATTTTTCGTTTTGCCAGGACGGCCAGGACCTCGGCAAGGCGGGGGTGGAGCTGGCAAATTATCATTGAAGTTGAGCGGGGAAAACAACAATCGTTAAGGGTTCTCTTGTTCCCGTTCTCGTTTTCGGTCTGACTGTCGTTCGTCCTCTGTCCCGGCCTGGGGTTCGTCCTGCCTTGTGGCCCATGAAATGATGTCGTAAAAATTTAAAGTTTGCCGTCTGCCTTTTGTTGTTCGAAACCTCGGAGAAAACATCCCCAGAGCTTTGCCATAATTTGATACTTGAAAAATTGAGCGTAATGTGCGTTAATGTAAATGGCGCGTATTACTGACAAGTGCCCTCGCTCTCTTCGCCTGATAAATTGCCACCCATCAGCAGATTTATGCGCAGACACATGTGCTAATTGTCAAAACAGTTGCGCCTTCACTTCCGTTCCAGAATTATTAGCAGTTGCAAAACCCAACCGACGAGCACCAAAACGCTGCCATATCAATGACAGAACTTGTTGGCCAGGCAAACATGGAGGAGCTCTCCCTCTCTCTCTCTCTGCCAGGCAGAAAATCTGTCAGGGGATCAACCGAGCGCCCGCGAGCTATGAAAATTAAAAGACACAAAATGCCAAAAGTTGACGACACAACCATAGAGAGGGGGAGAGTCAAAGAGGAGCATGCTGCTCATCCAACAAGCGCCGTTGACAACCACAATCAAAATAACAGACGAAATTTGCGGATGAGGTTTCGGTGAGGTTGAGGCGGCCGGGATAGAGACACAAATCCACTAGAGTTGAGGCGATATTTGCTCTCCTTTTTCAACATTTAAAAACTAAAGATTTAATATTTATTATAATATAAATTAATAGAATGAATAGATAGCTTTTTGGTAATACAACTGAACAGATTTTTACTACAATAATTTAATTCTCAAGCTCCAAACATCGGGAAGACTTTAGAATAATAATTTCAACCTAATATTTTTCACATTATTGAATCTCAATCCCTTTAATAATACTTGGACCCATCATCAATTTATACATCTCGAATATACTTAATATATTTTTCAAGAGTACCATCCGCTTCGGTACTAAATTCTTTTTCTGAGAAGAGAACAATGGCTCTGGGCCAAGTTAACGACATCCTATCCGAGGAGATTTTGGCTGCATTTTTCCTTTTTAGTTTTATTTTTCGATTTTCCTTTGGCAATATGAAACCACTTGAAAGACTGGAAGGGAGGGGGAAACGCATCCCCGCCAGCCAGGAGCAGCAGGCAGCCAAGTTATTGATTTTGCACTAGTCACAGATTTATTTCCACGACTCTCAGTGCGGCCCGTTGAGCAAAGGCAAGGAGCTTTAAGGGCCACGGCTTAAAGGGACCGGAAACTCGATGACACCACACTCGAGGCACAGTGGCAGGACGATGCCAGAAGTCTCGAGTTATGTCCGAGCCAGAGGAATCCTGTCTAGCTGGCCCCTCAGACATGTGGAGGGGGCGTGTGTGCGAGCGGGTATCTGTGCGAACATAATCTGGCTATCACACAGACACGTATCTCAGATTTAATGGTCAACCAAAGGCAATTTGGCAAATTATTAGAAAATCATTGTGTCACTTTATGTGCTGGACAAGGAAATATGAGTGCCCCTGGCTTCGGGGCAGCTCCACTTCAGTATCTGTCAGACGCACAATTTGTTGACAGACGCACGGCTGTTGACCCAAAGTGGAATTGGCTTTCCTACTTACTGGACATTACTCTATATATATGTATATATTAACCACGAGTAATATCCCAACTTAGGAGGCTGCCGAAATGAGCTGGCAAAGATGGAGACACTTGGCGAAATCAAACAATGGTAAAGGGGGTTTGGGGTCAACAATTTATGCGCATTTATTGAAAAAGTTTTTCAATTTCATAAAAAGCTTTGCCGCAACCGAACTAAGCCACGACAAAGGGGTTAAGAATATGAGTTAGATAATAAAAATGAGTGCAGCCCCAGCCATTCCAAGCCGAGTCAACGTTTTTTTTTTTATTAAAAAGAATTGTTTGGTGTGCGGTTCCGCCGCATTCAAGGTCCCTGGCCAGATAAGCTGCTGCGAGCAAAACCGAAATTGGGCTACCAAAATAAAGCCCAAGACGAAGTCAAGCACACAAAAACTCCCAAAACCTAAAAAAATAAAATATATATAACGGGAGAGACTATGAAACGACTATGAAATATCCTGTAATCTTAGAATAAATATTCCTTTTTGCTAACTCTGAAAAATATAGCCATATTTTCTTAGTTATAATGAAATAAAGCTAATTATCAGGTATTAAAATCAAAGATATGTAAGAAAGATATATATCTCGAGGTTTGACTTTGGTAGTATTTATTTTATTTTTGAAATTATATTTTTTTTAAGTAATTAAAGCTAATTTAAAACTCCCAAAACATACCCTGCATCTCTGCGCTTCAAAACAGAAAGAAACGGAACCAAAAGCAACCAAATAAACATACACAAGGGGCCCGGCTCTGTTGTGGCGGCCCTGAGCCTTCAGCGATTTTTCACAACACAATTTAACAAATAAAAGCAGACGGCAAACTACCAAAAAGAATAAATAAAAAGAAAAACAAAAAACTTGCCTGGCAAGACGCACACAAATAAAACAATAAAAGCCGCACACACTCACCCACTGACAACAACAACAAGTTTATTACAGATTTTACTTATGTGTTTTTGGTTGCTTGGGTGTTGGGTGTTCGGTGGGCGGTGGCGGAAAATGGGAAATGGGAGATGGGAAATGGGAGATGCGAGTGTGAGTGGTCCCTTTTTACCGCAGGGCATTAATAAAGAGAACAACATGGCGGCAAAATACGAGTGGAAGTCAATGACATGTGCCTCCAGAAAATCTCCCGCTGATGGGAATGACAGATCCCGTTGATATGGAGGCCTTATATTTATATTTGAAACTTTGATGCCTGCTAGGCCGCATTTATTAATGGCCCAAGGATAAAGTAAGATTACAAGAAAGTCAATTTCATATTTTATGCTTTAGTTTTAGTTTGGAGGAAAAATAAAAACACTATTTGCTTAACTAAAAAAATAGCTAAAATATTAATAGTCATAAATAAGTATTATATAATTAAAGCCATCATTTAACTTGGACACTTACAAATTTAAAAACATTAAAAAGAAACATTCGCCACTCTGGCCAGTCAATCTCAGTAAATTCTCACAAAAAGCCTACTCAAACACGAAAGGAAACCAATTTCGAGGCCCAATCTGAGCACCTTTGAGTGCAAAGACACCAACTCAGCCGTTTCCACGGCTTTCGTTATCGATATGGGTTTTTTTTTCCGCCAAGAACAATCTTTTCCGCTTCCCACTCTCCATTCATCTCAGTCAGTCTCAACTGCTGCTGCCTGCCTGCCAAATTGCCAGCTCGTTCAGCCTGACAGTCGAAAGCCAGAAATAAACTTTAATTTGAAAACTTTTATGCGCAGCAAATAAAAGCAAATCGATGGCTGAAAATCGACCAAGTGTCGTGGCAAATTGTTCGCCAAGTGTTGGACATTTTGCTTAAAGATGCCAGAGAACCTCCACGCAGTTTAAGTCCCACATGCATATCCACGTGCCCGCACGTGCCTGACATTGACACAGATGCTCAGATGCTGGCTTGCAGGATTCAGCAGGATGGCACAAACGCTGAGTCCCCGGGAATTTACACTGCAAGAAAGGTGGCTTTCTAAAAACGAGGCAACATTTTAAAGGAACAAATTTTCTCGTAAAAAAAACCTTACAAAAAACTGGAAGTAATATAATGAAAGAATTCATTTCTGGGTAACTCTGTTGCTATAGATGTCCTCTCTAATTTTATTCCTGCTAAAACAACATAGTTATTTCCCGAGTGTCCTGCCACGCCAGCATCGAAAGCATGTGGCTCAGCCAAGGCGAACTCCATGATGTTAAGGCCAAAGCGGAAGTTTATTAAAACTACAGCAAACAAAGGACGCAAAGGGATAGAAAGAACGTGAAACGAAGGAAAAAATGCATGAAAAAAGCGCAGGAAGCGCACTTAAACAATAAACATGCCGTTCGTACTGCGCAAAGAAAAGCCGGGCGCACAAAGCAGTAACATTTCCATACAAATAAAGCAGGGAGCTCGCCGGAGAAGTAAGTGCAGCGCATTACGTATACGCCAGCGTGTCGGGAAAAATGCAGCCAGCCGCGACGGGCATAGATACAATTTTGTGTGTGTTTTGTTGCACCATTGAGCGCACCACTGAAGCAAAAAGCAGAAACTCAGCCCCGCCGCCGTCTCAAGCACTCAATGAAATGCAATGGTGGACTCGGATGGAATGGGATGTGGGATTGGATGGGATGTGGGATGGCCATATGGCTGTCCTTGCTGTCAACTGCATCTGCATCCGTTGATAAAGCCATGTTTGCAACCGGATGCGGATTCGGGCGCGGGTAAGGGCAAGGGCACGGGTGTGGGTGGGGGTGTGGGTTCGAGTTCGGGCCATCTAAATACGTATAGAATAAATCACTGACGTATGCTGGTGTTTGGGGAAAACGAAACGGGGATGCGAAATCCAATTTCGGAGCTCACCATGAGTGCGCCTGGGATTTTATTTAAGCAGCTCGCTTTTTATACCCTTTTTGGCAAGATGCTAAATTTGTAAGCCAAGTGCACTGTCAAAGGGATCTTAAAATATATACCAAAGTTAAGCAAATAATCTTTAAATAAAAAAAAAGAGGAAAATGCTTTTGATTTTATCATTTCTGCTGGATTCCCAGTTTTTCCTTTCTTTTCTCAAAAGAAAAATTCTTTAAAGACGCTTCTAGATATTTTTCCTTTAAGAGCATTCACAATTCGGCTTGCAAACGTTACTTTTCCTTTCAAGTGCATATTTTTTTTCCTCCTTGCTGCACTTTTGCTTTGCTTTTGTGCACTCCTGGCATTTCCATCCTCGAGTATAGTTGCACTGAAAGTTATTTGCTTTGTGCTGAGCATTTGATTAACCAACAAAAATATGCACTACGAAAATACACAACTTAAAGGGCATCTCAAGGGAGAGGAAGGCAGAGGACTGTCATATAAATATGCAATAAAGTCGCTGACAAATTCCTGAAAATCAACCCTCGCTAATGCCTGATCATAAAATACAGTCCAGAAGTACGGCGAAAATATGGCACAGCAATTTGCAAATTATTTTCAAGCTGGCATAAAATAAACTGACAGGCAGAGCACACAGAGCACAGGGGGTACTCACCCCTTGGAGAGTTCCTTTCCCTCCCTGAAAAGGGACACCCCGGCGGGAAGCTGTTGTGGGTTGCGTCAATCTTCTCCAAGGCAAACAGACAGCTCACGTTGTTGCTGCTGTTGATATTTCCCCTATTTGTTGTTGGTTTTTGAAATCGACTTTCATGTCAATTGACTTGCGTACATCTGCCTGTCTGAATATCTGACTGAATGGGTGGGGCGGCGTTGGTGGAGGATGTCGCCAAACTTATGGCCTAAATTTTACTGTTATGTAAGCAAACGGCAGCAGATGAAATGAAACGCCAGCTCCTTGATGATATTTGTCAATAAATTTAACGTAAACCAGGCACAGGGCCTTTTCAGTATGTCTGTGGCTCAACATTTCTGTGTGTAATGGCAGGGAAAGCATCGACAAATAAAGCTAATATATGGCTATATTTTCGTCTTCAATTTGTGGAAAATGTAGGCGTTAAATTCGAGGAAATCAATGCTATAAAATGTTGTGTAACCAAGAAAAAATGTTTTAAAAGGAATAGAAAATATTACTCTATTTATAAATGTTCAAATTATCACATCAAAAATAAAGATTTAATTTAAAATTCTTTATATAAGCAAACCCAATTATGGGAAGGATTATTGTTATATTAGAAACAAAGCTGCGTGAGTTTTAAACATTTCCATTGGTTATTGATCCCCTAATAATACAATGATTGATATTTTCCTTTTAAATCAAAGTTGTCCATTATAAACTAATCTCCACAGATACTATTTAATCATAAAAGCATTTATAAACTTTCCAATCACCCATCTAGGCCATCCATCAATGCACTGCAATCTGCCCTAACAAGTTATTATACCTTGGCTGTTGGATTATCAAAATGCCATGCTCGACTTTAAGTAGACATTGACAAATTAATTTATCCGGACTGGGTTGTCCAAAGTCTGGAAGAAAAAACCGAAAATACGCCCGAGAGTAGAGAAGACCGAAAAGGACGAAGGCGGGGCAGAGGCTGGGACTGGGAGCATAGCATACATTCGAGCGTCATTAGGCCGGCAATGAGTAAATCAAATTTGCGTCGTTTTGGGGCCAGCTGCTGTGGGTTGTCAGTTGACATTCGGGTTGCTCCGAGTGGCCTTCCTGTCGCTTGTCTACGCCGGAAATGAAATGACCCAGTTAAATGATTTATGGCAAACACACGCACAGCCACACACACATGCCGGGGGCTGGGCTTTATTACCGGGACTTAGTGGCATGCGGCTGACAGGTTTCGGAGGGCATCCCTCCGCCAGTCCGGTAAAAATCGTGTTGAAATTATAATTTCATTAGCTGCAATCAACATAAAAATAACACTAAAGCCAACTGCCAGGGCGCTTTGAAGTCGTAAAGCCAAAGTAGAAATTAAATTGGGACAAAGGCATGGCACCGACAGACAACGAATGAAAAGCAAGTTTTACCTTTGGCACATTTTGCATTCACACACACAACACCCAACGAGAGCGTAATTACAAGCAATTTTTTCACGTTTTATTACAGATTTTAAGCACGCGACGACAACGACACGACGACGACGACAACGACGTCGACTGGGGAGCACTTGGCATTGTAATGTGACAACAGTTGGCTAAAAACACGGCGAAACGAAACAGCAACAGGAGTGGCGGGAATGCTCGCTTTTTAATTGACATTTGCTGGAGTTGAGTTGCGTTTTGTTCAACAGCAATTAGCCCGCCAAGGAAAACTTGGAATTACTACGAAAACATCAACAACAAAAAAAAGAGAGAAAATAACCCAACACACAAAGGAGCGCAATTAAAATTGTAAAACAATTGCAGAGTGCTGAATTGAAAAAAAAAGGAGAACAATAGCAGAGCGACCGACAACCGACCCGGAATAGAATGATCAAGTTGATTTAATTAAAAATTCAGCATTTCAGCACTCGGAGAGGGGGTGCGCCATGAAATTTTAACAAGCAGCCTGAGCAATGGCCGGTCGACCGGAAACGCAGCCATTGCCCTCGGGCAACATCCGCCTCTGACTGCCGCCGACACTTGTCACATGTTTGGCCAAAAAGGCGCGCACGTGACGCCGCCAGAAAAGGAGAGCCCGACGAACGAACGGATGAACGAGGAAATGAATGAGCCAGCAGCCATATTCAAAATTGAACGTTAAACGTTCGCACGTACCGAGCATAAATTCCAAGTGAAATAAAAGCCAAAAAAAAAAAAAAACACCCAAAAACCCCCATTTATTCCAACAAAAATTACAAGAACCCAAAAAAAAAAGAAACACACACACACAAGGACGACAGACAGTGGGGCGAAAATGGTGAAAATCGTGAACCAACACTGTGATCTAGGCCTGGCCCTACTCCTGGCTTGGACGTTGCTAACAAGGCTAGTGGTGGTGGGCGGTAATGCTCAGCTGGTCGACCTCCCCGTGCCCATCTCGTCCTCGCGCTCGGCCGCCGAGTGGGAGGAGCAGCAGCTGTCCCAGCAGGATGTGGGTCTGAGCTACACGAGCATCCACCGAATGCTGCGGGATGAGAACGAGCCGGCCAGCTTTCGGGGGGAGCTGCGCTACCAGCAAAAGCGCCACAAGAGGGATTTGGAGCTCAATGCGCCCGCCAACAAGCTGAATCTCACCCATCGGGATCTGAAAGCCTTCAACAGCAGTAGTGGTCAGTGGAAGGGCGACCTCGAGGCGATCACAGCCATGGATCTAAGCGACAATCAACTGAGCAGCCTCAGCCTGGACAAGTTCAAACAGCTGTGGCAGCTGGATGTGAGCAATAATTCCCTCGCTGTTATACCCCTTAGTCTGGCCGACTCCAGTAGCTCTTTGCCCCTGGTAACACTCGATCTCTCCTGCAATCAGTTTCGACAACTTTCCACGAACTTCTTCGTTCAGCGCCTGCCACAGCTCAAGAATCTCAACTTGGCCCACAATCAATTGCTGAATATTTCGCGGGAATCGTTCTACAATCTGTTGGAGTTGCAAACGCTTATTCTCAGTCACAACAACATCTCGGATATCGACTACGAGACATTCCTGGCCCTACCGAATCTGCAGCACCTGGACTTGTCGCACAATCGCCTGAGTGGCTCTGCCATTCGAGCTCTGCAGGGTATACCCGATCTGGTCAGCCTCTCGATCGCCTACAATCCGGAAGTGGGAGTGGCCATGCAGGAGTTCGTCGCCTCCTGGAGTCTCAAGGAGCTGGATGCCAGCGGCACTGGTTTGTGCCAGGTGCCAGCTGCCCTGGCTCAATCAGTGAGGACTTTGAGGCTTTCCGACAACTGGTTGAAGGTTAGTACAGAAATCTATGTTATAAACCCTTTATTTTAGTTAATTAATTTAATTTAATAAATTTAATTTCTCTTTAAATAAAATCCAGTACTTTATATAAATAAAAATAGCCACAGTCTCCGTAAAACTAATGCTTAGACAGGTGTGAAATATGTGAAAGGGAGCAGGTCTAAAATTATTCCCCGCTGTGATCGATAAATTACCAACTCTTAGGGTCTGTAACAGCCAATGAACCGCAATTCGACGCTTTTGCCGGCAATTAACGGCACATTCCCGACAGACACTTGCCATCTTTGTCCTTGGCTTC
This sequence comes from Drosophila orosa, assembly GCA_018904745.1. Classification (NCBI taxonomy): domain Eukaryota; kingdom Metazoa; phylum Arthropoda; class Insecta; order Diptera; family Drosophilidae; genus Drosophila; species Drosophila orosa. The sequence continues at coordinate 33,339 of JAEIIH010035511.1, forward strand.
AGATCCTGCATCTGCAGTCTACAAACTCAGACTCCAACTCCACAGCTCCATTATGGCATCTCCCTTTGCCGCAGCCGCCATTAATTAGCATCTGTTATGTGGCCTGTGCTTCGCTGCGTGCTTGAGTGCGTTTTCCTTTGGCCCCGAATTTCCCCTCCCCTCCCCAGTTTTCCACCACCCACTCTACCCCGGAGCCCCCTGCCGCCAGCTTACAAGCCAACGGAGCAACCGCAAGGCAATCTCACCACGCGTATGATTTACACTTGTTATTTTTAAATTTGCGCCCCGCGCCATTTTCTACGGAGTTCTCTTTCGCTTCCGCCTTCGCAGGAGGCTGGAAAATTTTATGTGCTGTTAATTTTAGCATTGGGAGCCATTACATAAGAAGAGGAAATTTATATTATTGATTCTTTCAACATTCGATTCGGCTAGCAAACTCGAGGGGAGGAATATTAATCTGTGCGTGGTTCAAGGCCAAAAAACTTTTCACAAATCTGGGAAGTTCAATGAATATTAATACGTACGGGAAAATATTGACAATAAGGATATAAATAGAAGTGGGTTGTAATTAGGCAGCTGTCTTTAATCATATGCAAAGAGCAAAAGGAGTAATTGAATAATGTGGGAATCAGTCTGTGGCTATAAATATTCAAGTTTCTTAAAGGACATACAACAGGAACTGAAGGATGCTGAAAGCGGGAAGAGAAATCGTGATTTTAGAGGACTTTCCCCTTTTCGCGCTTATTTTAATGAAGCCATTTTAGCGCTGGAGTTTTCTTAATTTTTAGAATATTTACAGTCTTGATTTACTCTGATTAAAGTTCCAACTAAACTGCGCAATTTAAGGAGTTTCCATTTAGTATGAAATAAGATATTACAGCTAATAATCCCCGGCAAATAATCCAATTCAGAGTCTTAGCCGTCTGAGAAATGTACAGGGCCGTTGGGAAAGAATTCTCTTGAGTGGCAGTTGCAGGCATTGTTAAGCTGTTAGTCCGCCTAAGAGGACACGCCACTCAAGTCCAGTTAAGAACGTAATTAAGACACAATGTGGCCACACAATGGAATAGCAAAGTGCACTTCTCACTTTTCAGCCAAATGCGAGTGGAAAACAAAAGGAAAATAATAGGAACGGGCGCTCAACTCGAGTCTTAATAGGAAAAGAGGAGCTGGATGGGTAAACAGGACGGAAAAATATAGCAAGCGTACTGAGGAGGCCGGAACCGGACCCGGAGCCGTGAGCCTGATTGACATAAGCAGCAACACGAGCTGCAGATTAGCGTTCCTCCTCGAATTGCCAACACTTACACAAAGAGCGGTAGAGCAAACAGATTTATAAGGGCACAAAAATAGACAATCCCGATTGCATTATGAGCATAAAGCGCCCCAGGTCCGCAGGTATCCTGGCATTATCCTTAAACGGCTTCAAGTGTAGACAAACAAATGCGGCGCATAAATTGCCGCTACCTTGGCTGCCTTTGTCGTTCAGTCGATTATGGCGGAAGCCATAAAAGGTGCAAAAATGCCGCCTCGTAAGCTGTTTAGGGCCAGAGACAAAGGCTCCCAGGCCGGAGCTAGATCTGTAGCAGGAGCTAAAGCTGGAGCCGGAGCTTCAGCCCGAGCCTGGGCATTAATAAAATAAGGATAATTGGCATAAGCATAATCACGTTTAAGCCAACAGGCAACGTGCAGCTGAGACAGGAGCTGAAATTAGAAGTACACTTTAAAAAGCATAAATTTAATTTATGTTTTCATTAAAAAGAAAAAGATTGCGCGGTCTAAAATTTGTAGATTTTTTAGTACTTAGAAAATAACAATCCAGAAAAATAAAAGTAATTGGTTTCAATTAGTTGAAAGATCCAAGAATCTTTAGTAATATTATATATAATAATATTGAGGTCTTAAAATAAAGTCCCTAAGCCCAGCTAATACTATAAGTATTTGGCTTATTATACCAAAACTTTTTGGGCACAATTTACTTCTTTTAAAATACAATCTTCAATTTGTTTAAAAATATACGTGGCACGTGGCACACTGATTTTCCAAGTGTACTAGCCAACTATCTAGGCAGAAACTTCCACCGCTCCTGGAGTGGCTCGTCACTGCTCCCGGGCGCCTTTGTTGCCAAGCCAAGCCATTTTAATTTGTTCGCAGGGCCGGGCAGGGCCGGCTGCTACTGCTACTGCCTTTATCGGCAGTCAACACGCAGCCTTTTCATGGCAAATTATGGCGTTTAGGGGCCGCTGGTGGCTGGTTGCTGGTTGCTGACTGCCAATCCACCTCCCGGCTGGGCCACCAACTCTCATTCTCGTTACTTTTATTCGGTGCCGCAGGACAGAGACGACGGCAGGCTGTCTGGGCCGATGGCTTCCTGGTCGGTTGCCTGGCTGCCAGGCCGGCACTCGTCTCATTTAACGAGTCGCGTCTATGTTTACTTTGGCGCTAGACGAGCATTGCTCCCGGGCATTGCAGCCGTCGCAGGAGCCGAAGAAAGGGGCAAGCGCGAGCACTGCGAGTCCTTTGAAGTAATTATAATGGCAGATTTAAGTTAATTTTTAAACAATGTCGACCGGGCATGCAACTCGCACTTTCCCTCTTTGTCAGCCACTAATCAAATTTCGCCAGACTTTCGCCCCGAACAATAACTTTGAGAGTGCCGGCAAAGTCAGTGGCTAGACAGGGATTTACAAGTTTTCGTTGCCAATTTGTGAATTCAATAATTAAATTTAAATTTTCTTATTCCATTAAAAACATTAGAAATCTTTAAAAATTATACAAAATTATTCTGAAATATAATATTTCGAATTTCCCATTTGCAGGCCATCAACTGCGGTGACATGGACAGCTATCCGCTGCTGCAATACCTGGATCTCTCGCACTCTCGCATCGCCCAAGTGGAGGATGATGCCCTGGGGCGGTTGGAGCTGCTCACATCCCTCTTCCTGGATCACAATCTGCTGATGCGGGTGCCCAGCAGCCTGCCCCCATCGCTAGAACACCTGTTCCTGCAGCATAATCAGATTATGGAGCTGCCGCCACAAGCTTTTGTTGGTTTGGTGAATCTCCAGACCTTGGATCTATCCGGCAACCGCTTGATCTTCCTGCCTGCTCTGCCTATGCCCAAGCTACTCACCCTCAACCTACAATCCTCGGGCGTGGAGAGTGTCAGTCAGTCGATAGTACACACTCTTCCCCAGCTGAGGGATCTTCTCCTGGAAGACAATCCCATCAAATGCAGCGATTTGCTGGCCGTAGCCGAGTGGGCCAGTCCCTGCCGGACAGTGGATGTGGGTCAGACAAGGGCGGACGGTGGACAGAGGGACCTGAAGGCGGAATATCTGCAGTTCCATGACTTTTACGAGAATTTTAGCGGATCCAAGTGCGGTGAAAGGAAGCCGGAAAATGACACAAGGCCGCCTAGTTGCAGCGTTTCCAGAGCAACAGAAACAGCAGCAGCTACAACCACTCAGAGAACAATGCCAAAAGTGAAAAAGTCAAAGGGAGCAGACCCAGCAGCAACATTAGCAACAGCAACACCTGCAACACAAGCAACATCAGCAGAAACAGAAACAACATCGCCAGCCCCAGAAGCAACATCGCCAGCCCCAACAGCAATGCAATCAGCTGGCAACAGCGTTTCCCCGTTAACCACAAAAACTTTGCGGCCAACAGAAACAACTTCGTTAGAGCAACGGCGGCGGCAACAAATCCCTGGCATGCCAGCTCAGAACACAACAACTAGACCAGCCGAGAGCTTGCCAAGTTCGGCCCAGACAGAGGCAACAACAGCAGCTCCCATTTTGGGAATGCCAGCAGCAACAGCCACCGCGGCCATGGCAACAACAGGAATAAATTCCAGCCAGCCAGTGAACATTAGTGGTGCCACAAAAACAACAGCAGCAGCAGAAGTAGTAGCAGTAGCAACAGCAACCACGGCAATTGAAGTGCCACAAACAATTTTGGCCAGCAAAAAATCTGACAAAATGCCAGCCGATAAGGCACAGGGGACTTTATTAAAAAGCCCAACAAGCGACACATCCGGTCAAGTAGCAACGCCAGCAGCAACAACGACACACAAGCATGCACAAGTGCAGCTGCACGTTAAGGATCGCCATCTAATTGGCACACCGCTGCTGATGCACAAGGGCGATGTCCTGCTGGTGGATGCCGAGCATTTACTGCTCCCGGGCACGGCCACCGTGGCGGATGCTGACGCGGATTCCATTGCGGATGCGGATACTACCGTCTTGGACTCGAGCCAGCAGCAGCATCAGCAGACGGAGCCGGAAAAGCGCCAGTCAGCGGCTGATAAGCGACTGGCGGAAGCAATAAACGGCGACACAAAGGCGCCGGCCAAAAGCCACAAAAAGAAGCCATCGCTGAGTATCAAGAAGATGACCTACAGTACCAAGCATGCGGTGAAACCGGCGGCGGTATCAGCTACAGTAGAGCTTAGCACCTTGGCGACATCGGTAAAGCCGCAGCACCAACACAGCAGTGTGAACACGCCCCGAGAAGCCTCCCTGGAGGAGCTTAGCACCTTTGCCCAGCTAAAGGCCTATGTGGAACTGAAGAGCGAGTCGAAGCCGGAACACCTGATGGATCAGCGGGAGGAGAGCCAGCACAATTTGACGGGTAATCATCCTGGCGTCATGTTGCTGGTGGCCTGCATCTTGTTCATCGTATTGATGGCTGGCCTGGCGCATGTCTACCGCTGCGAGTTGCCCTGGCAGCGAGGTAATCGTGCCGGTCATCTGCGACCGCACCATCAGCGGCACCTCGGCGACACCGATGATGTCCACAGCTTCCTGCACTACCAGGGATCCCTGAACTCAACGGGGAATCCCGCTCGCCTGCACAAGTGGCATCACAGCACCCGGCGAGAGGCGCCTTACAGCTCGCCGCTGCACAATCTCCAGGCCCGCGAGTTGCAGCAGCAGCAGCGCTGTCAGCAATTCTACAGCGCCTCGCTGGCGGACAAGTGCTCCTCCGCCGGGTCCACGTCCTCGGGCAGCAGCAGCAGTCGCAGCAGCCTACACTCGCCCAGCAGAGATGACAGCTACTACATAGAAATGGCGCCCAGCAGTCCGCCCGCCGCCATGCCCAGCCTGCCCATGGAGTTGCTGGGCGGCAGGAGTTCCAACAAGGACTCCGCCAGCAGAGCGGATCGGATGGCTGCCACAGATCTGGGCGGCACGACAGCGGAGGACGCTGCGTCCTCGACGGCGGTCGGCATAAAATCAGTGAGCAGCAGGCTGATGGCCCCGAGTTCGCGGAGGCTGGGCCTTTGGTGACAAACCGTCTTCGGCCAGCGACAGTACGCAACCTTCCAGTAAAGAAGTAGAGTAAGCCTAGGCCCGGTAACTGTCATCCGCCAAATGAGTCATAAAGCCAACTAATTACAAGGAAACTAGAGGATTTCTTTCTTATATTTATCCATTAATTCAAAAAATGCTTAAACTCATGCAAGCCCCACTTGACAAACTTTCAAACGCCTTCAAAAGTTCAAGTTGAAAAGAACCCATAAATATTTCAAGCCATATATAAGCAGGACAAACACTTTCATTCAAATGCAACTTTTCAAAACTCTCCAGAGGACTGGAAACTGGGAACACGGCTGCCAAGATCTATATATATCCGAACAGCAGAACATATATTATTTCAAGTTGGCTCCTCGGCTTGATTTATGATGCCTCACCGCCGCCCACACGTTGCAGACCTCTTAGCGATTCGGTTAGCAGCAACAATTTGTCATAAATTTCTGTTACGTATACGCCGCGTGTAGCGTAGACAAGCGGCCAAATAGCCAACGACAGCAAACTTTTTACGAGCCATTCGAGCCGGCCAGCAGAGTGGAGTCGAGTCGAATCGAGTCGATGTCCATCTTGTGGTCGTATTTGGGTCAGCTTACTGGCCGAGAGTCGTGTGCGGGCCGCCAGTTAACTTTATATAAGTGCCTGTCCGTTTGCCAAGATTAAGTGTTTTGATAGTCATGCATATAAAAATGAAATATCGATCAAGTATTAAATAACAATTTAGTTTATGACAGCCCCAATTCAGTAATCACAAGTTGTGGCGGCAGATGCTGAGTAAGGCGGATGGATCGCACAGAATTGGTTCAGAGTAAAATCAATATGGCGAAAGAGGGGATCCTATAATTGAGCTTAGTTTGTGACACAACAAATTGGCATTTCGAATTTTTAATCTACTTCTGTTCGGGCTTCGTAGATGCACCCATTTTATTATGAAAATTTATTTAAAGGGCAGCTCCCAACTTCCCACCTTTCAAGCCTTTGCCACTTGCTTTGAGAATCCTTTAAGCCCTCCTCCTATTCTTCGATGTTCGATACTTGACTACAACTTAACCTACTTTGCCAGCTGCTTCAGATTCCCGAGTTTAAATTGCAATCTAATTAAAGTTTCGTCTCTGTCCCTCCGGCAAGTTCGTACCCTTTGGTAGGTCGGCAAGTGTTGGGCTATCTGCCGTGGCATCTAGCATTCTCCACCCCATTGATGGGGGGTTGGAAGATCTGCGAGGGTGGGAATCAGCCCGCACTTAACCTCATTTTACAAATTGACCAGCACAACATATGGTGTAAATCCAGTCAAATGGCCTGACATCTAATCCGCCACGCCAAAAGTGAAATGTTGTAAAACTATTTGGGGGCGCCTCGCGTACACGTATATCTAACGGACATCAAAATAATGTGGCAGCAAATCAAATTACAGGACACGCGGCTGCCTCTGGATCTCCAGGGGTGGCAAAATGGTCCGGGGAACGTCTTACGAACCGAGAACACAACAATTACATTAAGACACGATAAAAACTTGTGCAACAATCTCGCTTGCGACCCCAACCACTGAACTAAACTAAACTGAACTGAACTGAACTGAACGGGACTGAGCTGAGCTGAGGCTTGGGTTTGGGTTTGGGCTTGGGCTGGATATGGTGCGAGTGCCACCCCTCTGAAGGACGGACCACAGTCATTGCACAGCTTTTTCAACTTTTTGTGGCTTTGTAATTGGAATACAAGAAGAAGGCGCGTGCACACAAGCGGCGACAGCAACAGGAAGCAGTCGGAGAAAGTGAAACAGAGAAATCTAGATTTGGGATAGAGGGCACTCAGAGAAATGCCCAAGAACTTTAAGCTGTATTTTATATATTATTCTAGGTTTGAATTAGACAAAATATAGTTAATTGAGAATATAAAAGTTGATTAGCTTACAGCTTGGTTCTAATAAGAGATTCTATTTTTATTTACTATCTCTTTTTCGAAGAAATAATTCACTTGACAATACGAGAAGAGAACCGGAGAGTCTAGCAATTTCTTCAATAACTTTTTTCATCAAATCGTTGCCACTTTAAAATTGAACCTAATACCCTGAAATACTTGTATTTTCTCTCACTAAGTTTACCAAAAACTAGTCAACATTTAGTAACCCGATTTTCAGACTAGTACTTTCCCGCAAGTGTAGATAGACACAAGTTTTTATGGAAGGGCTGGGGGCTGGAAGGCGTTCAAGCGGAGTACGCTTAAGCAATTCAGAAGGATTTATTTTCGGCCACAAAAGCGAAATGCCCGACAAAGCGCTCCGAACAACAATTAAAGTAATGCTGACCAACAACCTACGCCCGATTGGGTGGGATTAGATGGAAGTCTCCATCTCCAGTCGAGTGGCGTCCTCCTTTGCTAGGACGCACAAAATCTTAATTAAGGAACTTCCAAGTGGGCAAGTGTCGAACTGTTGGGGGAGCCAGTGGGAGGCATTTTTTGAGAGTTGCGGTGGTGGGCAACCTTTTTATTTTCAGCATGCCAGCACAGCACAAAAATCGCCTACAAAAGAAACCCTAGAGCGGAGTGTGCGGTGGGCGTTGAGTGACCCAGAGTCCGGTCCGGTTTAGTCCTCGAGCATTGTCAAATTTAATGAAGGTTTCCTTTTTGGACGACGTTTTGCTCATGACACTGGCCAGCTGGCCAAGATTTAGGATATTTTTCAAGGATCCAGAAAGGGAGGAAGGGGACGAGAGCCAAGAAGCAACTCAAATGAGTTAATTCGATATTTGACACTTTCGGAGCTCGCATTCCGCACAATCTCGGTATGTGATGGGATCCAGACCCTGGACTTTTGTCTCCCTGCGCAGTTAATAAAGTTGGTCCGGGCCAGGACGTAATTATTTGCCTGCTAAATGGCTTTTGGACGACATTTCGGTGCCGTAAATGGGGGCGATTTAGAAAATTATGTGAAAATAAGTTGCCTTTTGTTTGGTTGTTGGCCGTTGGCAGTTGGCGGTTGGCGGTGGCTGGAGCCGTAAATAACGCTCATAATTGGGCTGCAGACTCGAAAAGTGGTCGACGGAACGGGGGGAAAAAGCAAACAGAAATCGAAATAAACATCTCGGCCGTATGGATAGCAAACAATAATTAAACTTAATTGCTCTGTACATTGAAACGTCAAACTGTAAATTATAGTTATTAACATTTACTTGTAGCGGAGTTTACTTGAACTAACATTTCAATTCTGAATATTGCATGTACAATTACCATAGAATATGTATTTAAAATTTACAAAAACCAGCGGAAACGCAAGACAAAAGAATAAAACGAAAAATAGAATTCGAGTAATGTTAATATTTGCATTTAATTTGTCGAGAATCAAAGTAAAATGCGATAAAAACCCACAATAACAGCAACAAAAACTAATTGCCAAATATTTGACGTACAGTTTGTAGCGTTAGCCATTAAAATCGATATATATATATATATATATACGTTTACAGATATGTATACAGAAACAAAGTAATGACACACAATCGTCGCAGCAGCAGCAGCAGCAGCATAAAGCCGAGCAAATAATTATTAAACAAATACTTCTATTTACAAAAATCACAGCAAATATTTAGTTAAGCCAAAATGACGCGCAGCATTTTAATTAAACAACGGGCGGGCGGCCTTTTGGAAGCTCTCAAAAACAGATGCATATGGCAAAAAATCCATTAAGTAAAAATAAACAATAGTTGCAGCATAATTTTTCGTGCGGATTTTGTAAATAGACAACTAAACCCCAATGTGAAAGTAGAGAAAAAAGCCGAGACAAGCCGGCAAACAAAACAAACAAACAAACAATATTTGTGTGTGGTAGCTGTTCGAATTGAAATATTTGCTGGACGAGGAGGAGTGCTGTCCTGCAAATACCTTACGTATTAATGTTAGATTTAGTGCTGCCAAATCGTAGCGTAAAGGGTTGATAACACAAACTACAGTATATATATGTACGATGATGAAAAATAGCGTTAGAGTTAAGAGACGTGTACTATTGATATAGCAAATATGGCTAGCAATTAAAAGTGTAAAGATAAACATGGCAAACATTTTATGAAATCTTCTTGAAAACACACACAATTTTAATGCAAACACAAGAAACCGAAGAAATGCGAAAATAATAAAATTGAGAAATTTAATTTGAAAGAGAAAACTCACCACTCACTCTGGCATATTCATTTGGCTGAGGGATTAAGTTGAGATATATGCAATCATATGGACGAATGCAAAAATATTGGGTATTGTATGGGGCAATGTATGAGAATATCAATTAAAAGCAAAATGAAACAAAGAAGTTTTCGGAGAAGTGAAAACACAAAGGAGGGTGGTAAATAATATTGTTTTAATGTCTGCCATTTCCATGTGCGGAAAACAATGGCGAGCACCGAACGGAGGCCATTTTAAACGTCATTTAAATCGATAAATATATATGAAAAGAATATAAAATAAAATATACTTATAATTTTACTGAAATGGTTTCTGCTTGGTTATTTTTGAGCTTTCATTTTTGTGTTTGATTTTATAATGGCCTATTACTAAGCTCAACCAGATGAAATGCGTTGCCTTCTTGAGAACCTTATTGAAGCAGAAATTACAATTGAATATTATTTAAAAATAATTATATATTGCAGTCGTTTCATTTATTAAATTTCGTGTTATAATTTCATTGAAACACCACGAAATCCTGCACATGTCCTGAAGAAACTCAGTTTGACCTCAAAATTGTATCCCCTACAAAACATTAAAGATTAAGGATGTCACGACATATTGAAAATGAAGACCCAACCAGGCGGACAGGACAATAAAAATAAACGTTAAATTAGTGGCACATGCGACAGTTAAGCTTGACGCAAATGTGAATGGAGCCACGGCCAAATTATGCCAATACAAATACCCATCCACCCCATAGAAAATCCCAGGGGAGGAAGGGGAATCCAATGGCCAGGACCCACACAACACATCCAACAGAACGGGGAACATTTTTATTTCAAATCCAATTATTTCACATCGAAACTGCAATCAGATGATTGCGTTCAGCAACAGGAAGCGTTCACATGTACATCAACGGCAGTGTGTGAGTGAAAATGGCCGACAAAATGAAAGTCAATTGGTTTTCCTTGTTTTTTTGCTTTTTTTTTTCCTTCTGTTTTCATCTTTTTGTTCTCCCGGCCTTTTTGTTTCCTTGGGATCGGCATCGGGGAAAACAGCGAGGGAAGAAAATAAAAGGAAAAACTGTCGCCACATCAGGGAACTGAGGGCGCACATGTCAAGAAATTGTTATGCGCCCTTGGACATTCATTCGTTCGGGCGGGAATTAAATATTCAATATTGCATCGCAGCCAACATACACAACATTCAATAACATCAAAGTTCCTCCATGTGGTCGGTGTGCGGATTCGGGAACGTTAACCGAAATGCGTGAGCAATAAAAAGGTTAATGGTGAAATAATAAAAACATAACGAAATTTGTGTCAACAGATGATTTCAGACAGGACGAAGCGACAGTTTGATGAGGAAATGCCATTTTGAATATCTTTTTTTGTACGGCTCCGAGTTTGAGGACGGAAGTTCCTTCAGTTTTTGCCAAAATCATTTTCTGTTGGTTCATAAGTGCCCTGTCAGCGGCTAATGCAGTTGCCTTTTGACTGATGCCAGGTCTAGGCCACAGGGACACAATCTGATTAACCCAAATAAGCACTGGAGAAAGGTGGAAGAGGCAAAGAGAAAGAATGTCCGAGGTTGCACCGGAAAAAATGTGTTGGATGGAATAATATATAAGCTTACATTTTAGACTTTTAAATAAAAAACATAAGATGTTCATGTTTAGGGGGTAAAATATTTCACAAGGTTTCGATCAGCTCAACTATAAATCCAATAGAAACATAGGACCTAAAAATATGCCTGAACATATAATTCTACCTTATTTTTTCCCAGTGTAAAACCACTCTACGATGGTCCACTTTTCTCCACTAATGAGCCAGAAGAGTGGACGAAAATGAGGAGAAAGAGTAAGAGAGCTGCGACGGACTGTGGAATAATTGCCCGGGCAACCATTGAACTGTTAATTTTTATGCAATTTACTGCTCCGGTTGCCCAAACTAAAGTGAAAAATGCTTGATTTTGTTTGTGCGAGTGTATGAGCAATATATGTAGTTGTTGTATTTTGTTGGAGAGCAGCGCAGCTGGGGAAAAACTTTATCTAATTGATTTCGTAGCAGTGCAGCCAAATGGTGCTCCATTAGCGTCAGTCAAGTTGAACAAAAAAAAAAAAAAAACAAAAAAAGAGAAAAAGTAAAACGGAAGCCAAACTTACTTGTTGTTTTTTTGCTTTCGCTTTTCATTTAAATATGCAAAAAATTCTGCGGGTTCTTGATGGGCTTGGGGACGCACATACACAGATAGCCATACACCGAGGGGGTGGCCGCCGACTGGCAACTTTAAATTGCATTCATTTTTAATGCAGCGCCGCCAAAAAGCACGGCCACATTACGTATACGCAACGTAGTGCACTCTAGGGACACATTGCTTAATTTCAGGCCCCGCCCCCGCCCTCGTCATCTGTGCGTGCAGGGAGCAGCGATCCTGAGGGTGTCGGAGCCATGTGTGACACACCCAAGCACACCCAACACACACCGGCACACAAACAGTCGCTCTTACGAATGCCAAATGTAAAAAAAGCGAGCTCGCATTATACAATAAACCCCGAGTTTTTATACGCTTGCAGCGGGTATTCTCAACTTTCGCGAAAGTTTGCAATCCAATAAATATAATTGTGAAAAAATTGTGATTTCATCTTTACAAAAATGTCAGGTGAAAAAGTGGTGATTTCATTTTTATAAAAAATGTAAATAACTATAGGGAAATTTTTAAAGGATTGCAATTCAAGATTAAAAATGTTTGTAAAGGAACATGTAGGTTTTTAACCATACAACTTTTATGAAGGATAAAAAAGTTGATTGAAAATGTAAACTTTGTGCAGTTTTACATGTATAGTGGTTTATCTTTGGTAAACCTTAAAAACCTATTATTATAATTACAAATTTCTAAACCTTTCACACCATTTAGGAAAAAATAAATATAATTAAAGTGCTATGTCCAACGTTTTGATAAGGGTATTCTAGCCTTGTCTTACTCATTTTTTTGTGCCGCATTTGACTGCAGAGAGAGCTCTACGCTCAGAACCATTTGGGGATGGGGACGGTAACGATTTCATTTCATGGTTTTGCACTCGTTATGACTCCTGCTCTACGCTCCACCCCTTTCAATAGCTCTCCATCGGGTCTCCTCGCCTTGCTTATTTTTTATTGTCGCCCAGTTGCGAGCGAGTGTCCCCAAAGTATGCAACGTTTTATGTTTACCAGAGGTAAAATTCCGCTCGCACACATGACAAGTTTTTCCTTTTTCCTAAGGTCTCGCTGAACACCCGGCAACTAACTTTTTGTCGCATTTCAATTTAAAGTTAAATTTTTCGGTTACTTTTTCGCATTAAATATTTTGAATGTCATTGCCACCAACTGTGTCCGGCAGTTTGAGGCCCAAAAATCCCACGAGGAAAGTAAGAGCACAGGTGTGGTTTTGTGTGTATTTATTTATGAATAGTAGAAAAAACACAGGGCAGAATGGACGGAGCATAAAGCCAGGGATAAACGCGCAAGGACACAAAAAAATCCAGAAATAAGTAAATTTAATCAGAGGCTGTAAAGCTTGTGTCGATTCCAACACGAACTATTAAGTTTTATTATTTTAAATAAACTATTTGAAGCTGCTTTCCTCGAAATATAAACTAATATTGTTTTAAATAAACAATTTGCAGCTGGTTTTCTTGGTTTAAACTTTGGTTTCAATTCACTATCCATTCAGTAGATTGCAAAATAAGATTTAGCCATAAAAAAATAAATATTTGTATAATTTTAACATAACATCTTTTAATCCAAGAAATCAATAGCATAGATATATTAAACTATTTTCAGCAGTTCAAAAATAAATACAATGCCTCATGTAAGGATAATTGAATTACTATTGAAATTGAAAACACTAACTTCAATCTAAATGATGAAAAGCCAACACAAGCGACTAATCCAATACAATCTAATCAAGGTAAACGAATAGAAAGCTATTAAGACAGTAAACTACGAGCCAATAAAAATGGCCAGCTGAAAGGCAAATCAGTGTCGGGCCAAGTCGCCTAATTGAGTAAGTGTCATCACCGGACCATCCGCATCCTGATCCGGAACTCTGAGCTCTGAGAATACTATATGTGTCTCGGACTGAGTGCTGCCGGGTGTTGTGGTTGACGTCTGGTATCGCACTCTTTGCGCCACTGGATTTGGAAAACGGGGACAGCAGACACGACACGTCAACTTGCAAATATACTGCTAAAAGGGGGGAATGGGACTTCTCCTACACTAAGAGAAAAGGTTTAAGGTTTTAATTTAATAAAATAAAAACCACATTTTGCCATCATTTCTGGTTTACCTTGAGATAAGATCACTTGATGTTAAGGGAATATTATAGTAATGTTGCATTTGTTACACACTGTCTAGCGCACTTTTTACTTAATGTAAAAACTTTGTAATAATAAATAATATTCTAAAATTTCAACTCTACAGTTCAAAAATTGAAGAATATACGCTTCAAAAAAATATATGATCTTAGATGAATATTATCCAAACATTGATGAAAGTTTAACTTACTATAAGTACACTAACATATTAGTTAAACCACCAGAACATGAAAAAGGCAGGCTAAAATTTAATAAGAGAAATATCTATTATGTAGCCTTAACTTTTTCACAGTGTAAACTTCAGATGTGTCCAAATGACTCTGTTCTTGCTGTGTGTGCTGTGCTGTGGATATTTTATTTCATTTTATTGTATTTTATTCCTTTCCTGGCTCGTATTTTTTGCGCACTTTCTGTTGTTCTTGGGCGAGCTTTGTTGTGTGCTTTTGTTTTTATTTGTGTTCATAACATAAACTTTGTATTTTTATGCGAGACAAAGAGCAGGGCCAGGAGACAGGGGACAGAGGACAGGGGACACAGGACACGGGACGAAAACAACGACAACTGGAGAGACCAACTTGTTTGCGCTGGGAAATCAGTTAAGGACTTGGCGCACAGACTTGGCAGGACTTGAAATAATACACACACACTCTCGCACACAGCAATATATACAAATATATTCACTGTCCCCGTTAGCGCTCGGCACTTTTTTTGTTGTTGTTCTTGTTTTAACACTTGAGTGGATTTTTGTGTTATTTTTGTACGAGTCCTGGGCGTTGATTTGGCTTCTCCGGGAGGGGAACGCGGATGCGGAAACGGAGGGACAAAGGACTCCTCATTTATTATGCGCGCCACAAATCGAAATCAACGAAGCAACTTGATTAAGATTTAACTAAGCAAACAGACTCGCATGCAGCACAGTCTCACACCTCCTCTGCTTTTCTTTTCCGCCTTTTTCTCCGGAATTAGGTTTGCATTACATTTTAAAATTGAAACAAGAATTGCACATACAAAGGACACGATATGCAGGGGTACGAGCACAGACACATGTGCTGTAAATTATGCAAAGTGTCAATGCACTTGCCGTTTGTCTTGCCAATCGACCGGGCCGGCTTACACAAAGCCCAATTAATATCAAGTGAATTAATTAAATGTGAGGGGTGTACCACGATTCAGCTTCGATTAAAGTCATTGGGATGACTAAATAAATAACTGGGAGAGGGTTATGTATGATTTTTAAATATATAAAACAGAAAAATTACTCATTGCTAATATATGATTTATAATAGAATAAGAAAATATCTTTTGATTTTTTCTATATTTTCCCTTGGTTCTTAAATATATTAAAGATAAATATTAAATTCAGCATTGCCTTCCCTTTTATACAGCTAATATCCACTGCATTTAAAGGGTATGTCACGTAAAAATATTAATTAAAGCCAAACCACAGGCAGTGAGCATACTACATGAACTTTGTGGTTGTCGGTAATTAATAAAATGTTCGAGGACAAAAACACAGGCAGAGAGAGATAGGGTGAGACACAATACAGTGCTATTCAATGGCCACTTTGGGGACTGATTCTGGGTTTTTATGGCCCGACATTAGTGGGAGCATTTTACATAAATTTGTGGGGAAGAGCGAGAGATATACGAATTTTTTATTTCGGCCGCCCGCCCTTGGTAAATTGCATATTGTTGCAGCCGGCAAAACTGTCAACTGAACATCAATCTATTGGCGGCCGGCGGGCGTTAAGCTGCCCATCAAATCCCCTGGTCGCTGTTAGAACGAGCGGGTCACGCTTTTTGTCCGGGAGCTTAACGAGCTCAACCCGCTCGATGGGTAAAAAATAAATAAAACCGATGACGCAGACACAAAAGAGGGTTTCAAATGCTTTAAGCACTGCGTTCGGACCGGACTCTTTCATGTGGACCCAGGGACGAGCCGACGGACGGATCGCATGGCAGGCGCTCCAAGGCACAGACACGGTCCGAACCGTAAAAGGATGCGCAGTGTGCACCTCATCCACGCACGCACACAACCGAACCTATTGTTGTCCAGGATTGTTCATTCAATTCATTTGCAAAGGAAAATGGGTGTTTCTCTTTAAATTGAAGCTTAATTAAATTTATCAGACAAAGAGCAAAGAACAACAGGGAACTGCAGCAATTATATAGATGTTCTTGTAATCTTATATGATTTTTGATCTAATTAGGAATAAATAACGCCATTTTTGTCAGGTTATTTAACATTAAATTGAGCTAAATGATGCTAAAAACATCCTTATATCACGTATATTGTATTGTTTTTAATAATGTAGGGCATTGTGTTCATTTAATTATAATTTCAGTTAACAGAAACCAACATTTTTCAAATGCCTAACAATATTTTCACGTCATTTCATATATTTTTCTTCTTCTTTAAACATTACCTTTCCTTAAAAAAAAGTAACTTTAAATCGTTCGCTGCTTCAAATTGTTGGCTTTTATCACTTAATGCTCAAAGTTTATTATCAAAAAAGTTAACTCACTTTGCTCGTAACTCTTTCTTTAAAGACCAAATCCGATATATTATATGCCGAGCACAAAAAGCCTTGATATAAGTTTGCTTCTCGGGCGGAAATCATAAATTTTCGCACACAAAAATCTCGATTAACTGCACGGCACAGCAAAAGTTGGAAACTTTTCCGTTGGCTGCGACATCCCCCCAGTATTGTATATATTTCATTAAAAAAGGGGAAAAAAGTGTCAGCCATGGATGCGTTTTAAAGTGCTTGTCAAAAACTTTTCCCTGCCACTGTAGCCTTCAAATTCAGCGAAGCCAAAGTCACTGAAACAGCAAACTGTACTGAGGCGATAAGAAACCACCACAGGGAAAGGACTGTACCGCTCCAAAGATGCAACATATGGATATATGTATGCAGTCAAAAGTCGAACAGAGAGAGCTTGTCAAAACCTAATGGCTTTTGTCTAAACAAAGTCAGAATAACGCGGCTCTTGCATTTCAGGTGCACCGAAGGCAAATTGAAAAGTCATGTCAAAAATAAGATAAATATATATTTCGGGAAATGGGAAAACAGGACGGAATACGGAGGGCGAATTGTCAACGCTTCGCTGACTTTCAAATTGAACGAAGGCAAACAACAGGAATTTCACAAGCCAATGCACTTGGCAGGATGGGAAAACAAAAATGAAATAAAACAATTACGCGTTTAATATATTTTCATTTAGTCCATCCAGCCAGCCAGTCAGTCGGCAGCCGGGGAAACGACTGGAGGCCAGGCAAGGAGCAGAGCGCAAATAAGGATAAGGGACAGGAGTGGGAACGTTAGTCCTCCGCTGCCTCATTTTTTACTTTTAATGAAGCGCAAGAATTTCTGTTGGATAATTTGTTAAGCGAACTTTGGCGGCCCGAAGGACGAGGCTTCTTGGTCAGCAAGGCAAAAAGCCAAAACGGGGCCTGCAAAAAACTTAGACAATGCAACAAGGACACACACACACACACACACAGGCGGAGAAACAGATAGACAGAACTGAAAGTTGCGCTATAATTTGGCTTATTTCAGCTGGCAAATTTATAGAGTAGAGATGCAAAATGCTGCACCGGAAGTGGCCCCAACTGGGGCAGGCAGTCATGGACTGCATGAGGCAGGACTCAGGACGCAGGACGCAGGACGAGGGCCACAGACAGCGCAAGATAAATGACACGCAAAAGCCAAGTGGCAGATTTTCATTTTTAATTAAAACAACGGTCAGGCGAAGGTTGTGCGAGCATGCTCCTCCATAATGCATAGTAATAAACAATAATTAAAATGTTGGCAGTGGGGTGGGGACTTTCCTTTACTTTTTCACCGCTCCTCCTTGGTGACTGTTTTCACTATATTTTATATTATATCTTTTCATTTTGCTGGGCACTCACCTGTTGTAATGTTGTGCATGAAAATCTCACGCAGCAGCAGCAGCTGGTCTTCCGGTGCAGCGGAAATTGCACCGAACACGTCGTTCTCGGGCCAAACTTCCCTACGGAATGAGAATAAATAAACGCGTTAGAGGAAAAGCTGAAAAATAAATTGAATTTAAGTAAGTGAAAGGGAGAGCGGCAAACAGGGAACTTTATTTCCTAAAGTAAACAGCGGGAAATGCGAGAAGCCCGATTATATACATAACAAAACCCCAACCCATTGTGTTTATGCCAAAAACTCTTGTAAATTACAAAAGATCAATCCATTTTGATTGCATTCTCACAATTCACTCTCTTTGTTTTCACATTGATTAGCAGTTGATCATCAGTTCATTCCAATTCCTGTGCCTGTCCAATAAAGAAGCAAATAAAATTCCATGTAAATGCCAAATTTCCAATTTAATCTCCATTGCGAACTATGGCAAACTGGCAGTCAAAAGCTAATACTTGCATTGGTTGCTGCCAGCTTAATAAAATGGTTCGATTTAGTCGAAAATTCCCCGCAAATTCAACAAGCATAACTCTATGCCAAAAAGAGGACCGGGCCCATAGAAATCGTTATTATCCTGGCCGAGCGAGCGTCAGTAAAAACAATAGCTGAAATAACAAGCAAGCAGCAGCCTGCCGCCACGTCATGTTGCAAAAATCGGAGCGCTTTCCTGGGCAAACTGAAATTGATGCGTTTAAAATTGCGTCCAGGATACACACCGCCCCGTTCTTGGCCAACGCATTTGCACATGTTGTGTGTGTCTGGGTGTGTATTTTCCTGGGTGGCTTCTTTTCCTGTCTTCCCTTTTCTCTGCCACACAGGCACACACAACAAATAATCCTCGCCATTCTGATGATGCAACGGCGCTTTCAGGCTTTTTGCAACGTTGCCGCTGCTGTTAATTTAATATTTGAAAGCAGCTTAATATGCAATGCACAGCAAAAAAAACCTAACGAGGAAGAGATGGAGTCCGAATGAAAGAGGGGAAATCATTGAGAGATTTTCCCTTGCTCTAATTACACTGAACAGGAAAGATAGATATTTTATTTAGAGAAATATGCGAATTAAAAATATTTAAAAGGCAGGGAGTAACTTTTACTTTAATTTTAAGCTTACTTTTAGTCCCCTTCATTCTTAAGAAAATTTCAGAATATTATATATAATATATTTAAGCTGTAGGGTACTGGCATATAACCTTGCCCGCTGTGCCATATCAGCGGCACACAGGCGCACCCTTCGGAACGGAAAAAAGAAAGTAAGTATCTCTAAGCGACATATTTATGCTTATTTGTGGCCGTGCTTGTAGGCGATAGTGCAACTTATGTTTCCCGCTGTCGCCCTGGCTAATAAATTGACTGACATGGCCCTGGCCACGCCCCCCCAGCACGCATCCGCCCTGAAGCCTTCGGCGTTCGTTTGTAATCCTGCGGGTCTCTTTTTCAGAACTCGTTAGTTGGCCACCAGCAGGATACAATAATGCGCCATACTTTATGTACATACAATGCGGGCTGCTGCTGGGTGGCCAGAATTTTTCGGTTTACGTCAACATTTGCGTGCGCTCATTTAAAAGTTATGCGACATATTTTGTGTGCAACTTTTACAGCGATGCGGCCTGGCGATAATTAGCGGTTTTTAGCACGGCTGCATCCTGGTCAGGGACGAACATTGGTTAATTATAGACCATGCAAAATCTATGAAAACCATTGGGCGCGGTCGATGGTTGGGGCTTTTGGCTTTTTAGTTCGATTATGTTCCATACTGCTCTGCTAGCTGGCTGCCTGGCACAGATAAACTATTTATTTTAGAGCTAAAAAAAATATATATAGGGGAAAAATTCTATAGCTAAGCATTTTTAATCACGTTCAATGAAACCGGATTAATTATGAATCGATATGCTGGCCAATGCTGGATTATGTGCACTAAAACTCCAGGTGTTTGTCCAAAAATTCAGCGTTTAAATTCATTTTAAGCCATATGATGAAATTTTTATCATTTTTCGGAATTTTCCTCGTTATTTT
>JAEIIH010035515.1:0-14853 GCA_018904745.1 Drosophila orosa
TCTACCACGAAGACGGATCGGTGGTTATCTCGCACGGAGGCATAGAGATTGGACAAGGTGTGAACACTAAAGCGGCCCAGGTAGCAGCCTTTGTGCTGGGCGTGCCTCTGGAGCAGGTCCGGGTGGAGGCGAGCAACACGGTCAGTGGAGCCAACTCTATGCTGACGGCCAACTCAATGACCAGCGAGATGATTGGACTGGCGGTGCGGAAAGCGTGTGACACTTTGAACAAGCGATTGGAACCACTTAAGCAAAGACTCGGATCCCAGGCCACTTGGCTTCAAGTCCTCCAAGCGGCCTACTTGGAGTCCGTTTTCCTAATCGCCACGGAGTCATACAAGTTGGGGGATATACCGAACTACAACATTTTCGGGCTAAGTCTCACCGAACTTGAGCTGGACATCCTGACTGGGAACCATCTGATCCGCCGAGTAGATATCCTGGAGGATGCTGGGGAGAGCTTGAACCCCCTGATCGATGTGGGTCAGGTGGAGGGTGCTTTTGTTATGGGACTTGGCTATTACCTCACGGAGCTGCTGGTCTACGACCGCCAGACGGGTCGTATTCTCACTAACCGCACCTGGAACTACCATCCTCCAGGAGCCAAGGATATTCCGATCGACTTTCGCATCGAACTGTTGCAAAAGAACCCGAATCCAGTGGGCTTCATGCGGTCCAAGGCCACCGGAGAGCCAGCGTTGTGCCTGGCTGTTGGAGTCCTGTTCGCAATGCAACATGCAATCCAGTCAGCCAGGAAGGATGCCGGTCTCCCCAGGGAGTGGGTGCGCTTAGGTGCTCCAACTACGCCGGAGACAGTGGTGCTCAATTCTGGAAGCCAGGTGGAGGCCTTCGCTTTGCAGTAAATATGGTTTTCTGATTAATTCAATTATATGTTACGCAATAAAAGCTTAAACAATCGTTTCCATAAGTATGAACTAATCGTATCGTATTGGATTTTTTCTCCGAAGCTTAGTGCTTATTTTCGCTATTAATTTCATTTCCAACTCAAAGAAACTCTATTCCTCATAATATTAGTTGTATGTTATGTGGGCAAAAGCTCTGGCTCTTTGCAGTTCTCTTTGTATATGTAACATACATCACTCCCTCCCACTTGAGTTCCAGCTAGGTTCTTGTTTAGAAAGCTGAGCAAAACAAAATCGTCTAAACAAACCATTTACTGATGAAGCTCACCGGCTGTGTCGCCTCGACGGAGAGTGGTTGGAATCGGTGGTGAGATAACGATTCCGAGTGTTATGATCTAACGCTGAGTGGAGAGCGGAAGAGAGCACACTGTAGCTATGAGCGGGAGCTGGCGAACTTGAACTTGGACACGCGAGAGCCTTATTTGGGGCCCGGAGAACGAATATATAGCGGACCCCGGAAGGTTCTAGCCTACAGTCGCTAGGAGATCGGCGTGTGAAAAGCACGCGAGCTACAAGTGACCCTGTTACCTCTTCTGGTGAAATAAATAGTTTCCAGAACACACTCCATCCCGCATTTTTGGCATACTGCCGTCAATTGAAGACGAGAAAGGCTGCAATTAATTTCACAACAGTTGCGAGTCTTCATACAGTTTCAAGTGATCCGAGGACTTATATAACGCCCAGATAATGGCTGGAAAAATAACAATCAACGGCACCAGCTATGAAGGTGTGTATAGACAGGGGCCTGTGGGCAGTTAATTGCTAGTAGATTTATATGGACTGACTGTCATTCACCAGATTGTAGAGAAAACGAACTGGAACGTGAGAAAACTATGTTTTGACTATTAAATAACTGATATTTAAAAGTTATCTTAGTGACTGTAGGGAGACTTGTTTTCATAATAATGATGGTTAAAAATTTGTCCAGTTCTAATTTAAAAGAGGAGAACACCAGCTTTCCATGTTACCAAGACAAAAATGATTCTACAGATTGAACTTTGGCCTCAAGAAAATAAAATACAGCTTTTTTTCAACTATATACATAAAAACATTAACCAATAGTACTATAATTTATAAGACGGTAGATATTTAATTCAAATGTTTTGACATGTTGTGACGCCTGTTGCGATTTTGAGGAGGGACTGATTAGATAAGTCGTACAGCCCCCAATGACGCCACCTGCCTTTGCTTCCCCCTTAGTTAACCTGGCTGCTCTGCCGGCGGATATCTCGCTGAACACCTTTATCCGGGAGCATGCCGGGCTTACGGGCACCAAGTTCATGTGCCAGGAGGGCGGCTGCGGCGTCTGTGTGTGCACCCTGAGCGGCCTGCATCCGGAGACCGGAGAGCCGCGCACCTGGGCGGTCAACTCCTGCCTTACGCTGCTGAACACCTGCCTGGGCCTGGAGGTGACCACATCCGAGGGTCTGGGCAGTAAGCGAGCCGGCTACCATGCCATCCAGGAGCGACTGGCCAAGATGAACGGCACCCAGTGCGGCTACTGCTCGCCGGGCATCGTGATGAACATGTACGGCCTGCTGAAGTCCAAGGGTGGCAAGGTCACCATGGCGGAGGTGGAGAACTCCTTCGGCGGCAACATCTGTCGCTGCACCGGCTACCGTCCCATCCTGGATGCCATGAAGTCCTTTGCCGTGGACAGCAACATCCAGGTGCCGGCGGAGTGTGTCGATATCGAGGATCTGAGCACCAAGCAGTGCCCCAAGACGGGTCAAGCCTGCTCGGGAAGCTGCAAGAAGCAGCAGCCGAAGGGCAGCCAGCTGTACGCCGACGGTAGTCGCTGGAGCTGGCCCGAGAATCTGGAGGAGCTCTTCGCCGCCTTGCAGGGTGCCGTCAAGGAAAAGCTGCCCTATATGTTGGTGGCAGGCAATACGGCCCATGGAGTCTACAGGCGTCCGCAGGACATCAAGGCCTTCATTGATGTGTCCGGTCTGGCGGAACTCAAGGGTTATAAGCTGAGCGCCGATAACTCATCCCTGACGCTTGGCGGAAACTTGAGCCTAACCGAGACCATGGAGATCTGCCGCCAGCTGGAGAAGACCAGGGGCTTCGAGTACCTGTCCCAGGTGTGGCAACACCTCGATTGGATCGCCAATGTCCCAGTGCGCAATGTAAGTCAGATTTTGAGTGCCTTATCAGCTGTAAGCCCTCCACTTCTATCTTATCATGACTATTTAAAAACACCTTGAGTACTCGTTGTTTATCAATTCGTTTCGCATTAACCCAGGCCGGCACTCTGGCGGGCAACCTGGCCATCAAGCACGCCCACCCCGAGTTCCCCTCGGACGTCTTCATCGTGCTGGAGGCCCTGGACGCCCAGGTGATCGTCCAGGACGCGGTGGACAAGCAGGAGACCGTGAGCCTGGCCAGCTATCTCGGGGCCACCAGCAAGGGAAAGATTATTCGGGGTCTTGTGCTTCCGGCATATCCCAAGGAGCATTTTGCTTTCGATTCCTACAAGGTGAGTTTCTACCTCAAAGTGCAAAGTGCAAATACTGCATTCTTTATTTATCAGTGGATTATTACTGTTATCTTAAGATTTTCAAATCAGACTAAATAGATAAGATAACAGGGAAACCATTTTCATGTTTCAATAAGACACACTCATAATCTGAATGCCCTTTGACTCTTCTTTATTTCTCAGATCATGCCGCGTGCCCAGAATGCCCATGCCTATGTAAACGCCGCCTTCCTGCTGCAACTGGAAGCCGACTCCAAGGTAAAGTCTGCCCGTATCTGCTTCGGTGGCATCAATCCCGAGTTCGTGCACGCCACTGCCATTGAGAAGTTGATTGTTGGAAAGAATCCCTTCGAGAACGGACTGGTGGAGAAGGCCTTTGGACAGCTGTCCGCCTTGCTGCAGCCCGATGCCGTCCTTCCGGACGCCTCGCCCATCTATCGCCGGAAGCTGGCTTGCGGCCTCTTCTACAAGTTCCTCTTAAAGGCGGCGGCCCAGCGAAAGCAGGGACTGGCCAGTCGCTATGTGTCAGGAGGTTCCCTGCTTCAGCGACCGGTTTCCAGTGGCCAGCAGAGCTTCGAGACCTTCCAGGAGCACTATCCGGTCACGAAGGCCACGGAGAAGCACGAGGGCCTGATCCAGTGCTCCGGCGAAGCCACCTACGCCAACGACCTCCCCACTCAGCACAACCAACTATGGGCGGCTTTTGTGACCGCTAAGAAAGTGGGTGCCAAGGTCACCCAAGTGGATACGCAGGCAGCCCTGGCTATTACCGGAGTGGTGGCCTATCTAGACGCCAAGGACATTCCCGGAGCGAACTACATTGGACCCAAGATCAGGGACGACTTCTTCTTCCCGCAGGATGAGGAGCTCTTTGCCTCGGGGGAGATCAAGTTCTATGGACAGCCGGTGGGCATGATCCTCGCCAACTCCAACTCGCTGGCCAACCGGGCAGCGGAGCTGGTGAAGCTCAGCTACGAGGGCGGAGCCAAGGAGCTGCTGCCCAGCATGAAGCACGTGCTGGAGAAGATCGGTTCCGAGGCTGGCGACAGCAAGCGCATCGAGCAGAAGGTCAAGTCCACCATCGACATGCTTCAGCTGGAGGAACCCTTCGACGTGAGCTCTTCCGGGCAGCTGGACATGGGCCTGCAGTACCATTACTACATGGAGCCGCAGACCACGGTGGTGCTGCCATTCGAGGGCGGTATGCAGGTGTACGCGGCCACCCAGTGGATGGATCTCACGCAGGACGTCGTCGCCAACATACTTAACGTCAAGAGCAACGAGGTGCAGGTAAAGACGCGCCGCATTGGAGGAGGATACGGTGGCAAGGCCACCCGCTGCAACGTTGCCGCAGCCGCTGCCGCCGTGGCTGCTCACAAGCTGAACCGACCCATTAGGTTCGTCCAGTCCCTGGAGTCCATCATAACCATGCTGGGCAAACGCTGGGCCTTCCACTGCGACTACGACTTTTTCGTCCAGAAAACCGGCAAGATCTCGGGGATTGTGAGTCGCTTCTTCGAGGATGCGGGCTACCTTTCCAACGAATCGCCCATCGGCCACACCGTCCTCCTGTCTAAGAACTGCTACGAGTTCAGCGACAACTACAAGCTCGATGGCTACCTGGTCTACTCCGACTCGCCGTCCAACACACCGTGCCGAGCTCCTGGCTCCGTGGAGGGCATCGCCATGATGGAGAACATCATCGAGCATATCGCCTTCGAGACCGGCGTGGATCCGGCGGATGTGCGCTTTGCCAACCTGCTTCCTGCCCACAAGATGGGCGAAATGATGCCGCGCTTCCTGCAGAGCACCACGTACAGGGAACGCAAGGCAGAGATTATCGCACACAACAAGGAGAACCGCTGGCACAAGCGCGGATTAGGCCTATGTATCATGGAGTACCAGATCGGCTACTTCGGACAGTACCCCGCCACGGTGGCCATCTACCACAGCGATGGCACCGTGGTAGTCTCCCACGGAGGCATCGAGATGGGACAAGGTGAGTGTTGGAAATACGATGTCGGATTTATGTAATATTTTCATACCTTCTCTATCTATCCGCCAGGCATGAACACGAAGATCTCGCAGGTGGTGGCCCACACCCTGGGCATCCCGATGCAGCAGGTGCGCATCGAGGCGAGCGACACCATCAACGGGGCCAACGCCATGGTCACCGGAGGAGCGGTGGGCAGCGAAACACTGTGCTTCGCGGTGCGCAAGGCCTGCGAGACCCTCAACCAGCGGCTGGAGCCGGTGCGTGAGGAGGTGAAGCCGCAGGACTGGCAGCAGCTGATCAAGGAGGCCTACAACCGCAAGATCAACCTCATTGCCAGTGACCAGTGCAAGCAGGGTGACATGGACCCGTACTCCGTCTGCGGCCTGTGCCTCACGGAGGTGGAGCTGGATGTGCTCACGGGCAACTACATTGTGGGACGCGTGGACATCCTGGAGGACACCGGCGAGAGTTTGAACCCCAACGTCGACATTGGCCAGATCGAGGGAGCCTTTATGATGGGCCTGGGCTACTGGACCAGCGAGCAGGTGATTGTGGATCCGCAGACGGGCGAGTGCCTCACGAATCGCACCTGGACGTATAAGCCGCCAGGAGCAAAGGACATACCCACGGATCTGCGCATCGAGCTGCTGCCCAAGAGCCCAAACAAGGCCGGCTTCATGAGGTCCAAGGGTGAGTTATGCTCTTATTCCTTTCGGAACTTCTTATTGAGGTGAATCTCTATCGTCTTTAGCCACTGGTGAGCCCGCCATCTGTCTGTCCATCTCGGTGGCCTTCGCCCTGCAGCAGGCTCTGCAATCGGCCCGCGATGACGCCGGCGTGCCCAAGTCCTGGGTGACCCTTACCGCCCCGATGACCCCCGAGCTGCTGGTCCTTCACGCGGGCACTGAGCCAGGCCAGCTCAAGCTGAACTAAGCGGAGCGGGAGCAGGAGGAGTAGCAGAAGGAGGAGTCTCTCCTTGGCGTGGGACATGCCACGTGGCCGCGATGGGAACGCTCCGATAGGCACGCAAAGATAACCTGCACTTACACCCGCACTTAACCTGGCGGAGCGGCGGACCAGAGACTAGCAGACGTGGTGTTGTTGTGTGCACAATAAATTAAAAACTTATCCAACGCTTAATCCAAATGACATTCATTGCTAGCCAGCCGGAGGCCTGGGTCAACATTAGCCGGAGCCCCTGCCCAGACTGTTGTGAATTTACATTTCGCCGGTCTCTTTTTAACGCTTAACACCTCAACACCCGGCCACTCCCCACGCCGAGGAGCTCTTCATTAATTTTAACATAAATTGTTGTATAGAAATTTTGTGCCACACGGAGCGTTAAGAAAGGGAGCGGAAGCGGGGGTGGGCCAGGAGTTGGGGTGGCTTGCGGTCATGCCAGAAGGCCAGGCGGTCCTAATGGATTTTTCAAATACCACCAACTGCTGTGTCGTTAATGAGCACATCCCTCTAACGACACTGTTCGATTGACACACTCCACGCCGGTCAAAGGATGTGGCAGGCTTAATCGCGGCAATTGTCAGTCTCTGGGGCTTCGCGTTATGATATTCCAGACATGCACATCTAGTTAGAGTGGAACGAGCAGGGCTTGTCTATCCTAGCCCTTAGTGATAATTAAATTTTTAAAAATATACATTAACAGACTAGTCCCGAAATGGCGAATTGGTGTAAAGTTTTTTGTACGCTTAGTAAACAAGTTTCTTAAGAAATACATTTCACTAGAAGTAAGCTATGTACAGCATTTAAGGGAGATATGTAACAAGTAAAGCAATGGCAGGTGCTTTCCCAGGTATTTTATTTCTAAGAAGAAACTAAGTAGTGTGGAAGAGAAATTCTCCTATATGCAGCTGTTTCTATGGAGCCACGCCATGCGATCGACTATAAATGCGATGCCCTTTTTCCTGATACTGCATTCTTCGAGTAGAAATGAAGCTGCACGGTTTAATAGCTGCTGCTCTGCTCAGCCTTTGCTCCCTGGGATGGGGCAAGAAAGTCGACTACTGCAACACGCCATACTGCGCGCGCAACCACCTGGCTTGCCATAATCCGGATGTGAGATGAGCAAGATCCAATCCGAGAAACTTAATCAGTTGTGTCCCTAATCCCCTGCAGAAATTTAACGTGAAGTGCCCTAAGGGCGCCATTGTCCTCCCGATGGTGAAATTTCGCAGTGCCCTTCTAAATGTCATCAACGAGTTCCGCAACCACACGGCCAGCGGAGGCGGAAGGTACCTCAAGCCGGCGGCCCGCATGGCACGCATGAGCTATTCCCCAGAGCTCGAGGATTTCGCCCGATTGGCGGTCATCACCTGCTCCACCGATAAGTTCTGCTTAAGTTCAAAGGACTTTTACTACGTGGGCTACATCCACGATGCCGTCAACTACATCGGCCCCCGGGAAGACTTGGAGGACCTGGAACTGATACTGCGGCTGATCCAAGACTGGACCAAGAATCTGGACTCCATTAATATGAGAATAGGTATCCACTTGCCGGATACTTTGGACAATGTGTAAGCTTTTTTTGCTTTGTTGCAATAATAGTTACATTCCGAAGCTAATAGAAGACTCCTCACAGGGACACCGTCCATACTGCATTGTTAATGGCGGAAAAGAACACCCACGTGGGCTGCTCGGCATTGCGCTTCACTGATGGTGAGAACCACAACTTCATCTTCGCGTGCGCCTTCAGCACGGACCTCATGGTGGGGCGACCCATCTACCGGATGTCCGGAGTCGCGGGAAGCGCCTGCAAGTACCGTGATCCGACCTTTACGGCCCTCTGTTCCGCCGAAGAGAATTACGAAAGTGGAAAGGTCGTTCCCAATGGCAAGGTCTTTAGTCCGCCGATCGACATCTTAGGGACTCGCCATTTGTACATGGCTTTGATTTAGACAGTAAAATAAACTTTAAATTTGGCTAAAATCGTTTGTGTTTTCCCAATTTTTTGCGTGTTTCGCTGGCCAGACAAAGGTACACGCCCCCGGATACCCAAAACGAAATCAGCGCACAAAAACAAACAGTTAACACCCAGACGCGGTCATGGAGGGCAGCTAGGGATCGGCGGAGGAGAAGCAGCAGCCGGGAACAGACATTTCAGAGCAGCCTCGATAATCACAGGACGCATTTGCATATAAACACGCTTCCGGGCTGATGTCCTTCGCATGCAAATGAAAACATTAGCGAGGCAGACGCGCATTCGCATCCGCATCCGCATCCGCTATCCACTATCCGAATCTGCGAGATGCAGATACACGGCCAGCGACAGATACAGATACAGCTACAGCTACGGATACAAATGACACTCGTCGCCGCCGCCTCTTCCCTGCTTAAATATATATTTCAATTAAAATTTTACACACGAATAAATGCAAAGCCACGCCCAGCACATTAGATCCCCGTTCCCGGCGTCCCCTTTGCCAAATCCCAGTCGCAATCCCACCCAGCTCCTGCTCCTGCTCTTGCTCCTGCTGATGCTGATGCTGCTCTGGCAGTGTCCAACTTGTGTCGCTTGTTTACGAGCGTCTGAAGGCCACGAGAGCAGACAGCAGACACGGACATGGCCATAAAACGGTTCGAGCTCACAGGACGGGGCACGAGATGCAGATGCGCACGAGGATGCGACACGGAAGCGGCTGAGGGGCAGGGATCAGTCCCGGCTGGCATCGGTGCATTAAGGGGCGGGGCGCCAATGAAGCATGATGATGTCGCTCTGAATGTCCACGGAATTATTCAAAAGTTTCACCATGTCCGAAGTGCCGGAGACATCCGCGCAGAGCCCACGAAGCGACGAGTTTGGCATTGTGACAAGAAGAACTGGCGGGCCAAAAGTCGTGGAGCCGAAGTAGACATAAGCTGTTTATGAGGAGAGTCCATTCCAGGGCAAGATATTCCCCGCTAAGAGTTAATTTAAAAATTATTAACTAATGTAAAATGTAATGCTAAAGAAACCAGTCCCCTAAGGAAATGATCTTTTAAATCGAGTTTAGTTGTATTAAATGTTATGTTAAGATTACTAAGATTAAACTATTCTGTAGTCATAACAAAGCCAAAGGACCACAGCTGTCATATTCAACATTTTCTGCGCCCAGCCCTATCTTTTATCCGCCAGTCTCTCAATCCCCCATTACGAGGGTTTCCATTTCACGTCGAGAGCGGTCCGGACTCCGGAGTCAACCATGAACTTGAACTTGCAACTGTAATAATAATAATAATGCAGATCCCGACTAACAATCCCTGCACCACCACTCTCCCTGAGCTGGAGCTGGGCAGCTTTTATTTCTTTTTCATATCCAGCGCATCCTCATTCTGTCTGTCCCCGTCTGCGGCCATTGTCTGGCTTGCATTTCAAATTCTAAGCAAATTTGTCGTCCAACGGGGAGAGGGAGGAGTGCCAGAAGCTGGAAATAGAAGGAGGTGGACTTGTGCCGGGGTGTGAGCAGGCGCAACATTTTATGAGCGTGCCCGCGATGCAGCGACTCAGATATGACCAGGAAAACGTCTGCTCGCCGGGTACAGCGACGCCCATCCGACTCCGACTGCTCCAGTTTCCAGAGCAACCTTTTCAATGACTTCTACCCCTCCGACACTCTCAGAAAAAGTCGTATAAGATTATAAGTAGCTTGTTCAGTTTAAATTTAAGGAACTTATATTTAAATAAGAGGCTTTAAAACTATTTCCATCTCGAAACTAAATTAGAATATAAAGAACTATACTTTATTACTTAAATTATTCTTTGGTATTTCCTTTTTTATTTGACAATATTTTTTAAAGCTTTTCTTTAAGTGCACGCGGACTGCTGGTGGTCCACAATGGTGTTGCGTCTGCTTCTGGCACACAAAGATGTCCCGGTGTGATTTATCGCCGGCAGAGCCGGGATAATGGCCACGTATTAAAATATCTGGCGCGCCCACAGGGCGTATGCTTATCGGAGGCGACACCGCCGACAAGGACGACGATGTGGCCGTCAAGGTCTAGACTCTAGACTCCTGCGGTGCAGCTGGTTGCTGCGCCAAGGATTTCGCCCGAGCATCTCCCCCGTTTCTTGCAGTTTCATTTGCATTTCCCAGAGCGGAAAACTGCATGCAGTTTATTAAATAGGAAGAGGCGCTGGAAAAAAGCGGCTGCAAAGAATTAAGTACATCAGCTCGGGTTGGCTTGATTGTTGCCTGCGTTTGGCGCATATCCTGTGGGTAGGACACTCTCGCATTGTCGGATTTTATGCCGCAGCGAGTGTCTGCTCCTGCTTCTCCTTCTTCGTTTCCTCTGGAGCTTAAATCGTGAGCCAAATACATAAAATCTACGCATGCATGTCTGGCCGTCCTGCTGTATGTGTGAGTGTATCCTTTGCCGCATCCTTTTCCACTTAATGCCGACTGCATTGTGCCCAGATTCACACACGTGCATTATATACATACATATACTGGCTCAGCTCCGTGTGTATTTGATATCATTAAAATTTTGAGCTTGCCACTGCAGAGGCAGCCAAAGAAGCAGAAGAAGCAGCTTGTCCTTGCCATTGGTCCTGATATTGTCCCTTAGCCCTGCACCTCGCACCTCGCAGCTCGCCCGATCCTGCCAGCGTCTGGCCAAACATGAATAGCAAAGTCTGGCCGTCCCCCGAAAAAATGGGGAAACTATGCATTTATGATATGTATTTTCAAGTTTATTTGTTCAACGGTCTTTGCACTGCTCGAGCGGGTTAAAATATTTCTGCATGTATGCACAAGTTCTGGGAATTAGGAGGAATTTTGCTTGGGCAGAGGCAGGGGAAATATCTTTGCCTTTTCTTGCCACAACTTTAAGGTTTATTTAAAATTTCGGAGATGCGACATAAGTCGGGCTTTGGCCCAACAATCCCTCAAAGCTTGGCTTGGCTGACTTGGCTGACTCTGCGAGAAAGCAGGACGTGCAAAGTGAAGTTTAATTAAATTTAAATCCAAATGGGTCTTAATATCCAGTCGCCTCTTTCATAATTAAAAAAATACGCAATATCCGATTTTTCAATAACCAAACCAAAGGCCGCCGCCCAGTGGGAGACGAAGTCTGAGCAGCAAAAGGAAAAATCTACGTACAATCCGGAATCCTGTTCACGGCCACGGCCATGGTCAGGACGAGAATCCGCTGCGGACGAGTGCGACTGATAGGCGACGACAAGGACAACGACTGCCAGTTGAAGAGGACAAACGGGCGATACTCAATCTGTGGCTGTGGAAAAAGGAATATCCAACCAAACGCATTGCCGCAGGACAATGATAGCAGAATGTGCCCAGTTCAGACGAAACAAAAAATGGTGCAAAAAAGTCCAGTAAAATAAAAACCAATCTCGTGAACATTTGCTTATATACCCTGTACGATGTTAAGACATATCAATATAATGTGGATATTAAGGCAAAAATGTAAGCATTAAATGGGATCTTTAAAGCAATTTCCTCACAGAAGCTTCATTTATAATATTGCCTATTGCTTGTTTTAATTCAAAAATATATAAATCTGTTTAAGAATACTAACCTAAAAATCTCTGTTTATAATCCTATATTCTTTATATTTAATTGTTTAATATATCCATAAGTAAGAGTGTTTAATGAGCACCTATAAGTTTATCAACTTTACAGAGTTACTAAGCCGCAAAAATTGTTTTTCTTTTCACTCGGCGGCTTTCCGAGTAAATTAAAAAGTAAATTGCTGCACCGAAACCTCTCCGACGACGCATCTTCTCGTCCAGCCAATAATTCAATCAATTTATTTGCACTTTAATGCAACAGTAGCCGACTCTTTGGGGGAGTGTATGCCGTGTGTACGGCACCCGTCATGACCGTAAAGCGGAGAAAGCTGCCGTCGATGCGCGAATAAAAATGAAATCAATTATGTTGAAACTTTTTTGAGCGCCAATACCGCTGGCTATGTTGTAATTAATACAAAATGCTCTGGCCTGAGACAGACAAAGCGGGTGGGTAATCCGCAGGAAGGGTGTGCAGGATCGTTATGGCCGTGGGCTGGCCAAAAGTTGAGTCCTTGCCGCAGTGCCGTTGCCCGAAACTCAATTTGATAAAAATTTCATTTACAATTGCCGACGCCATCGTGGGCACCCAGGAATCGCTCCACCCTTCTCTACGCCACTCTGTGGGAGTGGACAGTTGGCCAGGACTAGCAGGACTTGGAGGACTCCCGGCTCGGGCCCTTGCTACTGTGCCAATTGTTGTGTTTATTAATTTAATTTGACAGTCGCGAGTCCCTCGCACGTTGCCACATCGCCTTTGGCTATTTCACAGCAGCTGTGGACGCTTGTGGTTTCCCAAAAGGTTTCGAAATGGCTATTTCTGGGGAGAGCGAGAAATCGTTGGGGGAATGGCCTCGCTTCGTGGCTACTACTGCGGTTGGGCCTGATATCCAGGAGAGGAAGGAATTGCGGGCATGAGTTGTTTATGCAACATCCGTTCACCATTTCAATCCATTCATTTGCTAATCAGTCTTCCTCTGCAGTTCCATAATCACGCAGTAACCACAACGGTGCAGTGAAAGTCACAAAGGTTCCTAGCAAACGCTTTCAGCTGAACTATTCCATAAATCAGTTTAACACTGCGTAGGGGGAATCAAAGGGAATTTTTAAGCTCACTATTAGATTTAAGGGATACTCTAATATAGAAATATATTTTTTTTGCAAATTATTTGAAATCCTGGTATATCAGACCCCGACTTATATTTATAATTAAAATGTCCGCTGAATACTTAGTGACATTGTACACACATATTTTTACAGGAATAGAAACTTCAATTGTGATGAAAAAATCTAGTGAAACCATCTCTTTTCTGAGCTTTTGGTATCAAAATATATTTACTAAAATGTTGCAAAGTCGACTATGTATTTTAGATAACCCATTTGTTCACTGTACTCTCCGATCCACAGTCGGGGTAAACACAGCGATTTGTTGTGAATTAGCTACGCAATGCATTCTGCATTGATTGGGCGGCATCGAGGTAGGTAGAAACCTGATAGTCGAGGACTTATCCACTATCCATTATCCAGAATTAATACCAGACGCCTGGGCCGACACTTTCAGTTAAGCGGCGCATGTGGCTGGCACATTTGTCAACCGGCAGCGGAGTCGGCGAAACATCAACGCCAACGCAGCAAAACTGGGCAAAACTTCAGCTGCCTGAGGAGCGAGTGTGCTAAGTTGCAGATACGATATATGCCTTGCCGGGGCTATAAACAATTTATGGGTTTGGGAAGTCTCGCCCAGACGACATGCAATGCATGCCAAGCGCCTCTGCGATTGCTGTCAATTGTGCTGGCAACATGTTGGCCAGGTCAAAACCTGTTGAGGACGCAGACTTGGGTATTGCATTTCAGCCCAACAACATTGTGAACTACAGTTGCCGAGATAATGCGCATAAGAAATTAACCCGGTTATATCTAGGATTCACTGGTGAGATTACCTAGTATTTAGTCAACATTTTAGTTAACATTTTTAACAAAACTAGGTCTTATTAAACGAACTCTATCTATACATACGTAATACGTATATACTATTTATTTCTTTCTGTATACTAGAGTTGGTTTTGCTGGCTATTGTTCCTCATTTGTCTATCACTTGGTTGGCGGCAACTTTGTTGTTGCTGGCTTAGGAGGCAAAACTTTGTTGCACTTGAACTTATGCCCCACGGTTATTTGGCTAATTATTCGCCTGGGCACTTGGCCACTTTGTTGCAGCCTTCACCCAGTGCTCCCCGACCAACTTCGCTGCTCGTATAATTTACAAAAATCCCGAACAACAATAGCAACGAGAGGGAGCAGGAGGAGCAGCGATCTCGTTGAAAGTTTAACAAGTGTTAACTTTACCATTTTCATTTTCATTTCTTTGGGTTTTATTTTGTATTCATTTCGCAGATAAGCCGGGAAAATGCGCAAAAGAAAATAGGGTAAAATGGGGCTGGGGCTTGGGTTTCAACGTCGTGGATTCTGTGGCAGCTGCTGCTGAGCAACTACAGTGAAATAATTTTAAATGACCACAAGTGTGTAATTAAAGTGCAGCGCATAATAACAACCACAACAACTACCATTATATTGGCGAGAGAGAGGGGGAGTCTGGGGGAAAGGGAGAAAAGCGGTCAAAACAGCAACAATTACAAATGAAAATTGAGGCAATCAGCTTTTCTTGGAAAAACGAAAATTCGCCTTGGCTCGCCTTGTCTTGGCTGAATACGAATCGCAGAGTCCTCGAGGAGTTGAAGTTTTGCTAGATATTCCCTGAATTGGGATTTTGAGTCGAGTTTGCTTTCACAGAGAATTTCTTCGATTTAAAGTATAAATTAATTAAATCAAATTGCTAATGGCCAAGTGTTTCCATTGTTTGCTGACTGTAACTGAAATTTTGTGTGAACTCCATAACTGAGAAGGTGGTTGTTAATTAAAGACAAGTACACGTGTAAATGAA
>JAEIIH010035517.1:0-10537 GCA_018904745.1 Drosophila orosa
GACCGCTTGCAGGATCTCACGGGAGAGCGCCTGCCTGGAGGTCAGCAGGACGTTGAGCGTCTGAGAGCCGACGACGTTACGCAGTTTGACCTTGGCAATCATCAGGGTGGCCTCGGAAACATTGTCCACTTGGATGATCGAGTCGATGGGGTCATGGATGCAATAATAAATGACCCCGGTCACTGTGATCGTCACCGAGTCCTTGGTGATCACCTTCTGGGGAAATACCTTGTGGACATCGGTGCGCATATCCACCCCCTGGACATCGTCGATGCACGGAAGGTAAAACACCAGTCCGGGACCCCTGGCGCCCTTACGGAGGCGGCCCAGGCGCAGGATGATCAGGCGGATGTACTCGGGAACAACGATGATACAGCAGCACAGCGACAAGGGAAAGAAGAGAAACACAAAGACCCAGCAGAAGTACACGGCAAACTTCTCAAAACACGAATCCCTGTCCCCCTCGGCTGCAGGAGACATGAACTGATCAGCATTTAGTTTAAGTGAAGGCTTCCCCTTTTCTTACTGGTCTGAATGTAACGACTTGGTGGCGGTCTTCGGCCACCTTCGTCATCAATTGAGGGTCTTTGGAAGCGAGAAGCTCCTTGGCCTTCCATTGGTGGTGCCTTCGGTGCTTCGGATCCAGAAAGTGGCTTCACTTCGTTGCGATAACAAACAAATTTATAATTATTTCAAACTATGGACCTAAAAATATATGTATATATGTATGTGATGTTTGTAACATAAATTTCCATCAAAGTGATGAAATAACAAAAGACTCTCAAACAAGAATATTCACTCCCATGAATTTTCTCATTTATTTCAATGCAAGCTAGTGAGATTCTGGCGAATGGGAATGTGAATGGCAGGGAGGTTTGCGGGGAATGCACATTGCCCGCAAGTACTCATAAATTTCCCTTTTTCCACGAGAAAAGCTCAACTGCAACCCATTCACTGTCAACCCACAAAAACCCCAAAAGTGCACATTACTCTGCTTATAAGCAAACCACTTTTTTGCAGCGAATATTCAGGCAATGGCAGCGGGGAAGGGGTCTGAATGCGCAATGAGGGATCGGAAGGTGGAGGACATCCGAATTTGTCTCAGCTGTAGAAATTCAAAGTATATATGAGAGCCCTAGGTAGGGACTTCTTAAACTTGAAACTGTGTACAAAATACTATAATAAAAGGGCGTAAAAAGGAAGTAAGTACTTACGCATCTTTGCTTTTATAAACCTCACTTTTCTAAATCTGCCAAATCGTCTCAAAATTTCTAGATTACTATGATTTAGTAGTGTATATAATTACAAAAATAAATTGCATATGGTCTCGAAACGCACTGTATCTTTGGCCAGGACAGCCGCGTCAGAAGTGTCAAAATCTGACATGGAAAAATGAACCCAACACGAAGAGCTCCTAATTTCAGTTACAAAAGCCAGTTGCCGGCTCCTTGGCGTGGCCTTTGTGAGGCCTCCGGAGGCGACAGGGAAAGCCCAAGTGGAGAAAGTGGTCGGAACAGGACGCAGATGAGGACGGAGAGCAGGAGCAGGAGCAGGAGCAGGAACAGGAACAGGAACAGGAAGGGTGGCTGCCGGGCCGAGAAGGCTTCTTCCGATGATAATACCTGGCGGCGTGAACGTGACGATGACTGGCACGATAACATTGAAATATTACCTTGGCCGAAAAAAGAGGAAGGGAGTGGATGAGCAGAGGTGCGGAGGAGTGAATGAACGGTGGAACACCCATCGTGGGCAATTATAATTAGATGTGACTGACGGTCGGAGCTCAATTAAAAGCCACGTGGCTGGGCGAGCACCGAAAATTGGGTTAAAACGTGCACCGGCAAATAGTCGGTGCTGGGGAAGGGCAGTCGGGGCAGTAGGGCCAGTGCAGGGACCGAAAACCGCTCCAAATTGTTTCTATTTCAATTTGCCAGCCTGGTTTTCGACTTTCTGGTTGGCTTTCGGGGTGCGGAAGCGTGACATTTTGGCAGTATTGAAATTTATGCTTTCCCCGAGTCAAATCCCGCACATTTACACAACTTTCGGTTTTGGGTCGCGCCAAGGGTTGGGCGGCGGCGGAAAAACTTTTCGCTTTCCGTTTTCGTTTTCATTTTCATTTTCATGCCAAATTTCGGCACACACACATCCGCGTCTGCGGTCAGACCCCCCGGACCCAGGTCCGTGTCGAACAGGAAGCCTTCGGCAATGCGACGATGGGGAAATTGGTTTATTTTATTCCCATCGACAGTTTGCCGGGGCCCTGAGCATGGTGATGCTGGGGAATTTTCAAATTAACATGAAATACGATTTAACGATTTTGCTCTGAAAAATCTAATTAAGAAAAAACAATTTTTCGATTTTATTGCAAACCAAAAATGCCAAAATAATCAGAGAGCAGCATTAGTTGCGAGTCCGAGTGAGCCTCGGGTGGTTTAAGCCAGCAAATTGACTGGTTTCAGCCCGGCTGTTGGCGGCTGTCGGCTGGTCAGACTGCAAGTGGCCTCAGTCTGGCCACGCGCTAATGAAACGAGTGCCAAATGGAGTTACGACCAGCAGTCGCGAATGGCGATAACTAGGCCAGAAATAAGGGGACGGACAGTGTGCATTACTGGAGCGAAGCTCTAATACACTTTGTTACCAAAATGTTGCATGATAAATTAATATTTCGAGAGAGCTTCTAGTTAGAAAACAAATTTTACAACACAATCAAGACTTAAAGTCTACCAGAAATTAAATTTAAATCAGAAGAAACCCTGTGAAAAACCCGGAACAGTTTTATTTTTATTTAAAAATACATTTGTTTATTTTTATTTCCGAAACGCCGCAACAGCAAGCTGTGGGAAAAAACCGAAACTGCTCTCAACAAGGATATATAAGAGGGTCTTTGAACCCATATTCACTGGCCACCGCCCTCGTGCTCATCCGGAAACCCTTCCACCTCCTCTTCCTCATCCTCATCCTCTTCCACTTAGCCACATGCAGCTGGTAATGCATTCGGAGTGTGTGTGACCGCAGAAACACCGAAAACCAAAAGCCAAAAAGACTGAAATGGAGAGCGCCCAGAAACACAAGAATGAATGAAGTGGAAGACATGAATGGAAATAGGCGAAACAAGAACACACAGAAAAAAGTGGTGCAAAAAATGCAGGGTAAATGTGCTCGTTAGTGGTTTTCTGGCTGAGTTTTCACTGTCGATTGTCTGCTAGCCCCCGAGCCTCTGCCCGAGTTGGAGTCCCCTTGTGTGCGCGACGGAATCCCCCAGATCCCTATCCGTATCCGCATCCGTATCGCATAAATTGCTAGCCCTTCCCGGAATCCGTTCGAATGTTTGACTTTAAGCAAAGTCAACACGCAATTTAAATAACAATTGGACTTTCTTGTGCGAGTGTTTCGTTGTGGGTGGCTGAGTGTCATTAGCAAGACATTTATACGCCTCAGTTGAGCGCCCAACACATGTTTATGCATATCGGCAACCTTCTGCGGAGCATAAATTAAGTCAAGGCCAGGACTTTGCTGACAACGCACAACATTGTGCCGAACAACGAGAGCGACACATGTCTAAGAACTTGGGTCTTCGCATGGTAGGGGAGCATTACTCACATGGGCGTACATTTTGGGGGGATTTGCCATGGAAGTTGCAGAGAATCCCCGTGGGAGCTAAACTACTAAAAGCCCCAAGAAAGTGCACTGACTGCAGTCCTCATCTGTTGTCCTTTCGGCTGAGCTTCTTACACTCCATATGGCCAGCATCTTTCATGGCAGCTTAAAAATCAGCTAATGTCAAATAATGAGTATTATTATAGCAGTCCCTGGTAATAATACTTTTTAAGTTGTTTGTGCTGGATAGCTGCTAACGTGTTCTACACATTCATACTGCCACTGGTCGAGACTGAAAGTATGCAGGCAGTGAGTGAATGCTGTTACACCCAGGACAAAGTGTGTGGGTTGAGTGGTCACCTGTATAGCTCCTGCCCAGCTCCTGTTCCTACCTCCTTTCCCTGCTCCTTCTGCAGCCCTTGCCTTCGTTCTTCCGCTCGTATCCTCCTTACTTTCACGTTTTATCTAAGCTCAGCTTTGGCATTGTTAATGCCAACACATTTTCACATTTTTACTCACTTGGCAAATTTACGTATTTCCCTGCTTCAGTCCCTTTCCCTTTCCTATTTCCATTTCCCAGCTCCTATGTCTGGATGTCACGGCATTTGTACTTTCATGCACTTTAGCGAGCGCACAAATCCGCACCAGAAACGCAAAAAAAAAGGGATTTTATCTTTCAGTCGCTTGTTGCTCCGGCTCCTTGAAGTCGCTATCCGGACTGCGGACATTTCCGGCTTGGGCAATACTTGTGTATGTATGCTCGACCTGACATGGACTTATCGCTTGTCCAGATTTATGCCGGGGCCAACAATGCCGCTGCTGATTGCGGGAATTAACAGCTCCCGCCGTTCCCTGCAATACACACTCACCCACTAATTTATGGCCCAAACTGCGGGCCAAAACTGTTTGGACATGATTGAATTTATTCGAAACTTTCGGTGGTCGCAACTGTTCCCAGGAGCAAGTCATCTGTGCTGATTTCCATGGCGCGTTTTTGTTTTCGCCGCCGCCTAACAATGGCTGCGAAAAAGAAACCGAAAGTGGCAAAGGAGAGCGTGTGCAGAAAGACAAATTTAATGAAATTTCAAATTGCTATTCGCCGTCGTCTGTCTGGGTTGCATAGTGCTCTCTTCTCGCCGTTTTGTCACAGAAACATTGAGTTGTTCCGGGTTTCCTCTGGGGAATTCCTCTTTTCTCAAATCATAAAAGAACGATTTATAAATATAAACAAAATTCAAAGTTTCAAGTTTTATCATTAAATTAATTGTGGTTGAATCTTCATTTCCTAATATTTATTTAATACATAAATATAATTACCCCTGAAATAATTTTAGTGTGGAATTCGGAACCGGATCCGTGTGTCTCCGTTCTTTGTCGGATTCGTTGGCTTTGCATGTCGGACAGGACTCGTCTGAGTCGCCTCGTTCAGTGTGTCTCCTTTGTGCCGCTGTGACAGCTGCTCATTTCACGCTCCGTAATTTCAATGAATTTTGCGGCGATCCAGGATCCGGCAGGACATGCCATGCCAGGCCAGTCAGCCAGTGCCACGACACGCCATCCACTTATTTGTATGTCGCTCATTAATTAAATTTCCTCTTTTTGTATTGTATTAGCTGAAGAAAAATCATATCGCCTTAATTTAAGTTAATACAATTTGGCAAATGCATTATATTTTTGTGTGTATTAAAAGTCACTTATAAAATTAAGAGCAAGTGTAAAATTATGTATGCAATAATTAGGTTAACATGTTACTCTTTATTTAAGTAATATTGTACAATAGTTGAGATGAGTTTGTCGTAAGCCTAGAAATGTTTATTTAAATAATTAGTGATACAACCTTCCGGCATCTTGAATTAATTAAAATATGGAAGAGGCCGAGTCCTTAGAAAGGGATCTTGGCCAAGCAGCTGAACAGAATGAGTAAATAGAGAATTTATTGGGGTTTTTCTGGTTTTATTTAAAATTTATTCATTTTTATAGACATTTTTTTTAAAGGGACAATACGTAAAATTTAGTAAAAACCTTTAAAACATTTTATGTACAACTTTAAGGATTTCCTAGAACCAGAAACCGGTAGGCTTACCATTCCTAACGCATCATGTCCGTGTAGCGAACTGGCAGATAGGCAAAGAAAGTGTTCAGCATGGAGGAGCTCGTTTGCAGGTGCGGATGCATGGCCTTCCAGCAGGTACGGACCACAGCGAGGATCTTCTCATTAAACTCAACGCGATAGTTGGCCTTTATCCGATTGGCTAGCTCTACAGCGTTGTCATGATTCGCGTAGGTGAACTTGCTGTTGGGTAGGCCTTCAGTTTCGACTTTGGGTGGTAATCTAAGCTGCTGCTGCACCTTAGAGAATATGGGCATGCTCTGCTGTACCCTCTCGAAGATTTCCTTATTGCTGTACGTCTTACCGTATCGCCTCTTAATCCACTCTAGCATCACGTTTGACTTGTGTGCGTTGGGAAAAGCGGCAAAGACGAACCGCGGATCCCGTTGCAGTACGGCAAATGCGTCCCGGAGCAGGCGGTTCATCTGCTGGAGGTTGTCCGGGTCAAAGCGCTCTATTCCCTGGGTCCACTCCAGGCCGGTCAGCCTTTCGCAAGCAGGGTTGGGGTCGGTGTGCTCCAATTCGGACGTTTTGGTGGAGTTTTCACTCCGCTGATGGGCCTCCAGAGAACCGAACCACATACCATCAACACACTGGACGATAGCGGCCACTACCTGCTCCCGCGTACTTAGCCGTGCGTTATAACCATCTTCACTGGAGGCGCAGCTGTCGGCCGACTCCCTAAGCGACCGGATGATCTGCTGCCGGATTACGTCCCTGGGTGCAAGATATTCCTCCTTCGGCGGGATCTCGTGGTAGTGGAACACGAAGGGGCCGTTTCCTTGGGGCCCCTTAAAGAAGCGGCCCTTCCGCCAGGGCTTCTTGCACTTCAGAGATCGGTCTCCGTTGGCTATTATCGGCGTCATGGCCATCCGTCCCGATGGCTTCTTTTTGCCCGCATGTAGAGGTGGGCACCTGTCCGGCCTCTTCTCGTTCGCCTCTATTGGGCAGGTAATGACGTCGCATGGATCCGAGATCTGCACTGTGCTCAGTTGACTGATGGTGTTTTGGCCAGTTATCACGTGAACGCCCATCGAGGGCGATGCACTCAGCTGTGCGATGTCCTCCTCGTGGTACAAGCACTTTACCTTGTTCGGCTTGGTGTCCGTGGGTACCGTGCCCATCGCACACAACTGGTCGTGATCCTCCAGGAGCATCACATCCGTGAGGTGGCGCTGGCGCAGCCGCTTCCAGCGCAGCGTGCAATCCTCGATACCCTTGCCCAGCTGCGCCACAATGCGTTTCCTCCGGGCTTCGTCTTCCCGCGTCGTGCTGTCCACCAGCAATAGGCAGAGCTTATGGGCTTTCACCAGGGCCGCGTCTTTGAGCAGCTGCTCCTGGGCCAGGGCGTTCTGGTGAAACTCACACAAGGGAGCAGCCCCGTCAGGGTCTGGTGCACCCACCTGGGTCCAGTACTCGGTCATTATATCGCCCAACATATTATAGAGCATTCGCCGCACTGGCTGGAACTTGTACTTGGCGAACCAGCGGCTCTCCTCGTTCACCTTGTAGTTGGGGCGCTCCCCCGCTGGCCAGAAGGGAAAGGTGACCACAAATCGGGCCGGTTTGCTGACTACGTTTCCGCCGGAAGACACCTTCGGCTTGGGCAGTGGCATGAAATAAGGAGATCCAACGGGCTTCGGCTTGGCGATTGCTGGTGGGGGCCGTGAATAGATGGATTTTTTGTCCAGCAATCCAAGCCGACTTCGACACTTGGCTTTGAGCCGATCCACGCCCGGCGGCAGGATACGATCCAACTCGCGCATCGTCATTTCCAGGTCCAGGTAGGTGATGGCCGACATAATGATGCGTGCGCTGTACTCGAAGCCGGCGGCCTTGTAACAGGCCTCCAGCAGGAAGTAGAGGAAGGCCAGGTCGCTCCCACGGCACGCTTGGAGCAGCTTCGACAGCATTCGCTTCTTCACCATCGGCGTGAGGCCCAGAAGGCACAGGCAGGAGTGGGTGCGGTACACAGTCCCCTCCGCTCCGTCGTCCCTGATGGCGATGTTGAGGTCCACGATGGCCTGCAGCTGAAAGGCGGAGAGGTTGGTGAACCATGTGGCTCCCACATGTTCGGCCTTGTCCTGCATGTCTCCAAAAGTTGTTTAAAAACCGCGAGCTAAAATCACTTAAAATTTTTTTTGTTAAATAAAATTACTTTAAATTTAGTGTGATGCCGCAAAAATCTTTAGATAAATGAAAATATGCTGAGACATTTTAGCTTAAGTTTGAAGCCCATTTCCAAAGCCAACTTTGATGAAATGAAATATTCAG
This sequence comes from Drosophila orosa, assembly GCA_018904745.1. Lineage (NCBI taxonomy): Eukaryota > Metazoa > Arthropoda > Insecta > Diptera > Drosophilidae > Drosophila > Drosophila orosa. The sequence continues at coordinate 7,982 of JAEIIH010035517.1, forward strand.
TGAGCTACAAGAATCACAAGATTCAAAGTTTTAAAAAAGGTGTCAACATTTGGTGGCAATTAAATATTATATAGTAAGAAAACTCTGAATTTTATACCCCCAGCTAGTTTTTGAGCAAAATTCCATAGAAATTAGTAATTTGTTATTATTGTAAGTCACTAATCCTTGAAGTTGTAATATCAACACAGAAATAGAAAAGTGACCTACTTCCTTTTTTAGGGATATTTTGAAAGGCTGCCATAAATTAAACTTTAGTGTGCGTACTACCTTGGCAACTAATATATTAAATGGTATCTCCCTGCTAGATATACTCTCTACTACTATAGACTCTCCCGTCCATTGTTCAATCCATCCACACTGAATTGACACCCTCAACACTTATCGTCGTCCACCAGCAATCACCGATGATTGAGTCAATTGCCTTGGCATTGGCTTCTGAGTCAGCATGAAAATGCCATTAAGTCGGACCACGGACAACAGGTGGCCGCCGGAGCTGCAGGGGAAAGAGTTCCCAGTGCTGTGCTTCCTGCTGCACTTATCTTCAGTCAGTGGTCCCAACCCATATGGGAGATTCCATCGTCCTGTCCTGACAAGTGACAAAGATGGATTAGTTTATCAGAGCGGGTCAGGACATTCATTTGCTCTTTGTTTCGCAGTTCGCAGTTCGCCGTTCGCAGTTCGCCGTTCGCCGTTCGCAGGAGTCGCGTCACCCTCCTTGGGGACTAATAACTTTATCCGTCATCTGAGCGAAATATAATAGAGTAATTTTCTATGTGACGCGCCAGGATAATTGGCTGGACTCGGTCTGTGGTCCGGCCATATGTCGCTGCACTTGCAATCAGATATAAATGGTGGCAGGAGTTGAGAGGGGCGGACTCTTGGGTGAATTCTGTGGCCGGGGGTCAGCAGAAGAATGGGCAAATCACATAAATTACTTTATGATGGCGACCGGGCCATGAATCCGGGCTGCCCACCCTGGGAAAACTTTCTTTCAGGCCGGCACATGTGGTCACGGAGGGAAAAAAGAAGGCAGTGCCAACTTGCAGACTGCCACAAGGAAGCAACAAAAGTCATTTCCAAGTTATTACCCCGCTCCCGACACCCACCCGCTCCATAGCCTGGTCAGTCAGTTGCCATTTGTTTGTCGCTTCATAAAAAAAAAAGAGAGAGAGATAGAGAGAGAGAAAAAACAACAAAAAATAAAGGCTGAGAAGGCGAGAAAACAAAAGTTCTACTACTTCTTTGGATCCCTGAACTTTTGTCAGCTTCGGCTCTGCGATAAAGTTTTCCCTTCTATTTCATTTTCCCCCAATTCTTGTTTGGCAATGGACTCTCTCTCTACCCATTTTTGACCACTCCCCGCTTATTTTTCTGTATTTTTTTCCTTATTTTTCTGGCAGTCTAAAAAAAACTTTGCCATTCAACAAACTTGCATGAAAAATGCAATTCCAAATAAAATTTAAGTTTTCCAGTTACTCCACGCTGCCGGAATATGCAAATGATTAAATTTGAAAGCGTCGAGACCGCTGGCTGATGTTAGCTTAAAGTGGTTTGTGTGGCTTAAGTTTGGACAGCAGGCTGGCTAACGTATTTGAAATTAACTTTAATAAAATACACAATTCCCCTGACTATACCACAGCAAATTATTTGTAATTGTCAGAGATAGAACAAGAGGGATTCCATCGATGAAAGCTCTAAGGAGTTGCCTGCTCCCTTTTCAACTTCTTGCAGATAATGTGTAGTTTAAGAAAATCAGCTGGGTGTTGGCCTGGGGCTACTCCCGTGCGATCTTTATTATTTCACAAGGAAAAGTAAACTTTGTATATAGCATATATTACAAACATCACACCCAACACATATTGTTGTTTATTACTTTAAAGTTTTTAAAAATTGTTGCGTTATGAGCAATCAGATCGAAGGCAAGCCAGAGGAACCACCGGAAGACGACCAAGAAGCTCACCTCTTGCCGCAACCCTCAAATAATAGCGACGTCGAGCGGAAACCGCCACCAAGTCGTTACATTCAGACCAGTAAGAAAAGGGGAAGCCTTCACTTAAACTAAATGCTGATCAGTTCATGTCTCCTGCAGCCGAGGGGGACAGGGATTCGTGTTTTGAGAAGTTTGCCGTGTACTTCTGCTGGGTCTTTGTGTTTCTCTTCTTTCCCTTGTCGCTGTGCTGCTGTATCATCGTTGTTCCCGAGTACATCCGCCTGATCATCCTGCGCCTGGGCCGCCTCCGTAAGGGCGCCAGGGGTCCCGGACTGGTGTTTTACCTTCCGTGCATCGACGATGTCCAGGGGGTGGATATGCGCACCGATGTCCACAAGGTATTTCCCCAGAAGGTGATCACCAAGGACTCGGTGACGATCACAGTGACCGGGGTCATTTATTATTGCATCCATGACCCCATCGACTCGATCATCCAAGTGGACAATGTTTCCGAGGCCACCCTGATGATTGCCAAGGTCAAACTGCGTAACGTCGTCGGCTCTCAGACGCTCAACGTCCTGCTGACCTCCAGGCAGGCGCTCTCCCGTGAGATCCTGCAAGCGGTC
>JAEIIH010035519.1:0-33312 GCA_018904745.1 Drosophila orosa
TTTCCGGGAATACAACATAGAGGCCCTTTTAGTGGGTTTGAGAATGCCAGAAGAGAAGTGTTGGTCGACTCGCAGACCTTCGAGCTGCAAGTGGAGGTCCCGTCTGCTGCGCTGGTCCGTCTTGGGCATCGGCTGGAGCACCTATATCCTGTATCGCAGCTTCGTAGTTGGACAGATAAAGTACGACTCACATAGTGGAAAGATGATTATTCGACCTCGTAGTATGTGGACCAAGCGGATTGCTCTGATCCTGAAGATATTGGCAATGTTCGTCGACAATTTTAACTTGCTATATTTCTTTGTGGCGAGTTGTTTCCCATTGTTTTCCATAACCTACGGCGTCTTTCACAATACACGCATTTTTAAGGACCTGGTGGAGTCAATATTTGTCCAGATAGCTTTTTGGAACATTGGTCGCTTATATTACTGGCTGCGTAGCCTGTCCTGGAATAGGTCCTTTGTGCTTTTAGTCAATGAGGTGATACACATGATGTCCTTAATCGAGGGCACCTTGGGACCCCCTCCACTGGAGGGCCCTGTCCCACTAATCTTATTTGTGGTGCAGTTTAACATGACAGTTCTGCAAATTGCCGACTATGTCTACCATAAGCTTTCAATCTTAGCGCTTCATGCGCTACTGCTTTCTATGTTCTACAACGCATACATCGTCTACCAGTTGTTACTTTTATCCTGGAATGCAACATTCAATCGCTTTTTGGAGGTGAGCTCTAAATTAATTAGTAAATTTTATGGAGTTTAACTTTGAATAAAATAAAAACCCCTTCAGGGCTACCACAAGGAGGTAATGCCGACTTGGGAGCAACGTCAGCAGCTTCAAAACCTGTTTCGCCTTTACTCGAGGGTCAGCAATGATCACCAGAATATAATAGTGCTGTGGCTGCCAGTGGCCAGCATGCTCTTCTCCAACATCGTGGTCCTGGTGCTCCACTGGGCAAGCGTCATCTACTTCGTTCTCTTTATTGACCGAATCGACGCGGTGGAAAAGTGGCATGTCTTTCTCCGGGAAAGCCTGGGCGGCAGTCTGGCGCCCATGCTGAGGATTCTTCTCATCGGCCTGTGCAACGATCGCTTGGCACAGATGCAGAGACTCTTGAGTCTGCAGCTATTGGTTATCGATTTGCGGCATTCGGGATGTCCAGGAATCCGGACGGGGGAGAACTTTGACGGAGAGGTTAGTAAAATGAACTTACCTTTGAAGTTTGATATATCATTTCTTGTATAAATACAGCAGACGTGTTTTGATCTACAATTGAGAGCTCAACCGATAAGGAATCAGATAATGAGCATTCACCAGGTATGCGGCTGTCCTTTCGTGCTGGAATTCTTCTTTTGTACCTTGCTGAATGCCCTTAACTGCGTACAATATGGAATTGCCAATGGTATCAACATGTATGATAGTTTATAATTATTATAAAAAAAAAACCACGTGAACAACGAAATGTATGTAGACATTTAAAATATAATTTGACTGAGCTATGGCGTATTAAAATAAAAAAACTTTTACCCTTCGGTCTCTCAAATAAATGCTAATTATGTTAAATTTTTAGTTGAAGTCCTAATAAATTGGATACTCATCATTCTCTTTAACCCCAAATATTTCCAAAAACTGTATAATTTCCTATGTATAATTGCAATCATTTAAACTGCACATTCAATTTGTTAGAACTAACAATTTTACTTGCACACAAATTGCCTTTGGCCAAAACAGAAACGAATTTAATTTGATTTTGATTTGTATTTCGATTTAAATTATAATCCAATTGTGTAATGAGAAAGGGGAGCAAATGGAAAACTGAATTACACTTTTTTCGGACATTTAAGGCTCGATGGGAGTGTCAGGAAAACTTTCCTACTATTTTCCATGGACCATTTTCTCAAAAATATTGTTTGTTTGAGTTTGAGCTGGCGCACATAAATTTCAATTAACATAAATTTAATGCCGGCAAACAAAGTTGGCACACATACATTGAGAGCATTTTCAATTATTGTCTGCTGTGGAAAAGTTTGTTTTCGGAATGGAGCACCCTTCCGCCATTTTTCACCCCCTCGAGTGCAGCTTTTCCGACAAATCTAATGCACTTGACTCGGGGGGTGAAGGCCTGGTGCCGGGTGGCATGCCACTTTAAGCCGCATATAGCAAATGGTCAGAGGCAAAGCAAATTGCTGAAAGGCGCTTATGCAAAGCGATCAAAATGCGAGGCGACATAAACACAAGGCGAGCTGGAGGGGAAAATCCCGACCTCGGGGCAGTAAAACCAATTTGAAATTGTTATTTTAAGCGAAAGTAAATCGCTGGAAAAGGATTGAGTGCGGCTGTGTCTGTGGGTGGGAGTCGTAAAAAAAATTAAATATCGGTTGCGTTGGCTCCTGCTTAAGATGGCATCAACCCATTTTGCGGCCAGATAAGCGGAGACCGGGAAACTTTCCTTTGTTTAGATATATGAAAATTGCCACAGCACATGGCCTTTCCCTGCCCCCCCGCCGAGGACCATAAAAAATTCCAGGTAACGAAATGTATTTTCTGATGAAATCAGCTCGAGATGAGGATGCGTGCTTGGGTTCCTGTTTCCTGTGAGAGTTGGGTCCGAGCTGCAAATCTTTGGAAGCCAATAAAAATGGCCAACATAATGAGCCGAACAACTGGCAGCTCGATAAAATGTAAATTGGGGAAAGGATTCGCCACGCAACTGATTTTATGTGGTGCCTACTTTTGGGTCTACTTTCGGGTAAAATTGTACATCAGGTATTGAACTCTTTAAAATGGCTTAAAGTGTGTATTGAGGTTTAAAAAGTACTTTACAAAAGGAATTCAAGATTTTGAAATGTAGTATTTTTGTTTAATCATCCTTGAAAGTTTTATAAAAATTCTCACTCTCAAATATCTTAGGTAAGTCCAAAAATACATACAGTTAAAGCCATCAGCTGTAGTTGAATACTTGAAATGTATACAATCCGTAATTTGTGATGATATTTTCACAAACACGTAACTGCAATGACACGAAATCATTTCCATTTCCCCGGACAAAATGCCTTTTAATGGGACGAGTCGGCACCATCGATGTTCTGCTTTTGCTGCATTGCCAGAAGTGTAGAAATGCCGTCCAGAATCTATATAATTTACGGCCCCAGCAATGCCGAATGATGTGCCAGAAATTGCAGGCCCAAACCCCAAGGAAGGCGGCAATTTTTTATTTATTTTTATGAGTAATTTTGTTACGTTGCCACGCATTTTTATTGCAATGCAAGAAATATGATTGTAGCCGACCGTCTATGTGTTGTTCGTGCTTAGTCTCCGGGTTTTTCCGTCCTGCCAGGAGCGGACTTCTACGGCGCTGGGCTTTTCCAGGACTTTCAGAAAGCTCAAATGAATTGTCACGACTAGGACTCTTCGCAAAAAATCATTAAAGCAACTTTCAGCTTTCCGCTTTAGTATTACATTTCCTTATCATTTAATATTTTCTATTTACAAAATGTATTTCTATTTATATAATTTGTACAGTGACCACAATATTAGATCCCCCTTTCAGAATGCTGCGCATCTGGAAAATGCGTAAAAAAGCAAAAGGGCATTGCTTGGAGAAGAAACCAGAGTAAACAAAAGGCAATTACGTGACAGCGGCAAGGACAATAGCAACTCATCCAACCAAGGGCAGGATAAGCAATCCCGACAACAGCGGCGGCTAGGATGGACAGGAGCTGAAGTGGCACGTAATCTGCCAATGGGGCGTGGCCAATGGACAGTGGCAGACACTTTTATTGCAAATCATTTCAAATGCTGCAAATGATAACAACAAAACAAGAAGAAGGCAACGGTGGCAACAAAGAATGACAGCCGGCAACATGACATTGTGTGGATGGAACGAAGCTCTTCACCCAGGCTTTGCCCCCTTTTTCCCTCTTTCTCCTTGTCATAGGGAAATCGATTCAAGGTGCAATCATCCCGTCTGTCTGACTGTCTGTCTCCGATAATTCGAACGACTCGGGTAATGGATAAACAATGTGGACAGCTGTGGAAAAGATTGCTGATGATTTAAGGTGGCTTAAAACGCCATTTACTTTTCATTTCAATTAGTTTTTGAAAAGGTTTCCCTTAAGTTGCTATCAATCAACATTAATCAGATCTTTATTCATAATTTTCCGGCTGGCTATTAATTGATTTCTTCTAAATTCAGGTCTTACTTTAAATTTACCTTAAGCTAGCAGGAATCCTTTTGCTATCTAATTTCTGCTAATCTGCTAAATGTATAACCTGCTGAAGGACCAAAACACTGAAATATTTCTCTCCTTTTCCAACCAAAACAAAATGTCTCTCCAGCACACTTAACAAAGTGCATATTCCTTCCGATTGAACGAGCTCAATTAAACTTTGGGGCATATCGCCATCAGTTTTTAACAGCTTTCCCTGCCCACTTCAGTAACTTTCAGACCGGCCCCCCGAAATTTGGATGAGCAGCTTAACGTGACATTGGCCGGGGGAGTGGATGGATGGGGGACAATCAAAAAGTTTACCTGTGCCGCAAATTGATGCTGTCTTATCTGTGCGAAATCAAACATGAAACTTTTAAGCCCCAGACAATCGAGCTTAATATGCTGAAAGTATCTCTCGGATACAGATAGAGATGCGGATGTGCCGGGCGATGACATTGCGAGCTACAGATTAAGTGAAGCCGGAATTATGGCAACCAAAACAGGGAATTAGCTCCTCTATTAGCTCTTGTCTCGGCAAGAAACAGCAACGAAAAATCTCCGGACAATCTGGCCGTTGTTTTCATTAGATGACAAATCTGATTTATGTGACATTTGATGGTCCCAGATAGCAGGTGGGAACTGCCTTCCGTCTGCTCATTTGTGGCCATTTGTCGGCTAGCTAATAAATCTGCGGAGTCATCTCCCGGCATCCTTGTATCCTTGTTATAATTTGTTTGGCTTTGTCCTCGGTATTTATCAAATGTTCTTATTTCGTTGGCAGCTTATTAGCGAGGTCCAGCAAGGTTCTTTTTCGCCCAGAAGCTAAGGTGCGACTTAGGGATAAGCCCACAGATATTTTCTATTTATTTTTTGGCTCTTGTGGGGTGTGTGCTGCTTTTGTCTTAGAAGTTGTGGTATTGGGGAAGAAATGTTGCTACACATTTGTAGCCTGAAGATATATCAGGGGTGCCATGCTATGTTTGAAAATTGATTGTAAAATTGCTACTCATTTTTTAGGACATTCAAAATGTGAAAAAACAAACTTTAAATCTTTAAAATATATCACTCCTGTATCTGGATTTTCCCTTGACTTTTTCAGGAGGTCCTTAAATTAGAAAACCCAATTGTCTGTGCATTTTCACACCTTTTTACATAAATTTCATGTACGCATATCTCTTCCTGCATTGCCAACCTTCTCCTTTTTTTACTTTCCTATTTTTGGGTAACTGCTTCTTTTTTACTGCTAAATGTTTCGGGTGCTGGCCCTGTCTCAGTCTCGATTATTTTTTTATTTGTCACCGAAGGTTGTTGTCACGTTCGCCGAGAACATTTTCACGTATTTGAAATATTTTCTTAAAATTACCCAATTTTCTTTGCGTTGCATCTAGCAAATATAAAAGAGAAATACACAGGAAAAGTGTCTTTCTGCAGCTGGACAGGTTAACTTGGCCTGGCTTTGCAATATAATTGAAGTTTGGTTGGGGAGAAACAGGAATTTAATTTTCTTCCTTTGCAGAAGGGAAAATACAGAGAAATTGAGGGGAAATGAAAATAAAACTTCCAGAAATTGAAATATATGGCAGACTTGATTTTGAAACAAATATGTTTTATTAATGAATTCCACTCGCTTACTTCACAATTCTTTGTTCGGTTTCGGATCGTCTGAGAGTGAGGATCGCACATAGAGTGATGCTTAAAGATATTTACAGAGATTTCCTCTTCGTCTGACCCACTCGCTGGCAGTTAAATTCAGTTGAAGTTACATTATGGCATTTGATTTGAGTTGAGTTGTAAATAATTCTTATTCGCCTACGACGCAGCTTGTTAGGTTTGAATTGTTTACGGTTTCACATAGAGTTTATCGTATAGATTCGAATGCATTCTTGGTTTTACTTTTGCGTTTTTATTTATCTCTTGGCTTTTTATACACCTAAAAGTTGTTATTTAAATACACAAATAATTTACACTTACAATTACCACACATTTATGTTTTGTTTTTTCGAATTAACCTTTATGCAATTCATAGTTCTGGTTTTTTGTTTTAGTTCTGTTGCATTATCTTTAAGTTTTACGTTCTTAGTAATTTTCATTTTAATTGCAGTTAATGGCATCGATATTAAATAAGACTTAAAAAACAGTTACAGTTGACAACAATGCAGATTTATATGTGTGTGTTTATGTATAGATCTATGCTAAAGTCCGCATTCGCATTCGCATTCGCACCCGCACTCACATTCGCACACGATTGCACTCAATTAGCATTTGAATGTCCGCTCGTCGATATTTAAATGTATAATTTATATTTTATGCTTTGTTTTTTGCTTACAATTAAAATTGGCTCTCGTTTTTTGCTGTGTTCTATTTTCATTTCAGTGATTTTTGTTGTTCTGCCGCTGACAATCTTAACTCTAATTTAGTTAGCTCATAATATATTATTTACACACAGAATTTATGGACATCAAGGGGATAAACAGTACAGAATGTATGGACAAAGCTTCGTTCTATTTACACAATAAAATTAATTTCATTCCATTTGATTTCGTTTCAATTCGTTTAATTTCAGAATTGATTTCCGCTTTGTTATTAAGGCTTCATCACAATCATTTTTCTATTGTTAAAATTTGAGTGTCATTACCATCGGATTGCTCTTTTGACCCTTTGCTATTGTTTCTAACATTTGGCTAACTAAACTGTTTACGTTTTCTCTGGATGATGGCGAAGTTGAACCCGGAATGTTATTTGTTTATTTTGGGAGAATCAAGCACACACAGAAACACGCACTCACTCGCTTTTAGTTAATACCCATTAAGACTTTGGCAATTCATATAAATGTACGATATGTTTTTGTTAGTTTTAAGACTTTTCCAACAGTCACCGATTTGTAATTCCTAGCTTTGATTAGTTACTTTCTCTTTAATTGTTTTTTTCTTTTTTTCATTTTTAATTTAAAATTAGGTGCGTTTTTGGTTTGTTTTTAGTGTGATTTTAAGCATTATTCTAGTTTAAATTATTAAAATCTTACATTATTTAATGCGAGCTCAAAGAAAACGAAAGTTGTTTCGAAATCAACCATTGGAAAACGATATTTTTGTGGTTATTTTGTATAAATTTCGGACACAGTTGTACAGTAAGTAACGAAACTATAGCCACAACTATATATGTATATCTGATTTTACCATAGATTTAACAATTGAGACACATACATGAATAATTGAATCCTACGCTAGTTACACTTCCGTTACGGACTGTACACCTCTCGCCCAATCCAACCATTAAGTTTGCTTTAATTTCTTTGTTTAACATACTCTTACTTATTCCTCCTATGTATTTATTTATATTTGTGTTTATTTTCTGTTAAACTCGTTATTTGCCTTGACCGACTTTTGTTGAAGAATTTGAAATCAGTTCCTCAACCATTTTGTGATATTCACTTTGTTTTGCATGTGTGGCAGTTAGCTTAAAAGTTAATAACATACAATACAGTTACATAAATATATATATATTAAACATTAACTATTTACAGTTTCTTCTTCCGATTCGCAGTGAGTTTAAACATTTGCACGCTTTTCCACCTCAGCGTACGAATACAATTAAATTTCATATAATTGTAATTTATACTCTAAACATTTTGTTTTCTACTGATCTCACTTTTTTTTTACAAATTAAATTCATGAAAGCTTTTGTTAACGGCATAAATAAATTAGCTGCATTTGTTTGTTTTGCATAATTCCATCTTTTTTTTTTTGTATTTTGTTGTAGTTTCCTATTTTTGATTTCCACTGTGTTTTGATGTGTTTTTTGTATGCAAAGCGAAGACGGAAAAATCGGTGAAAAGTGTGTACTGTGGAGGGAAAGTGCCACGTGCGGCTTAATGCAGCTACCGCGCAGCCATTGTGATTTTTCCCTGCTGCGTCGCGGATTTTCCGTGAGCTCGGCTCCATTGCTGCTGCTCCTCCTCCTCCTGCTCCTCCTCTTGGATTTCCTCCTCCTGTTCCTGCCGGCCGGCCAGCAACTCACTCGACCCTCCTCCTCCTCCTCCTCCTACCCCGGGTGCCCGTGCCCGCCTCCCATCTATCGATAGCTCGTGTATATCCGTACTGCTCGCCAGGGTTGCCACCGCCACCGCCAGCGAGACCAGGAGCAGGACAAGTGGCGCCGGAACCGCAAATGGCGGGGCCGCGGAGCTGGCTGCATTTGGATGGACGAACAGAAACGATAAGATTTTGGTCACAAATAGTTCCCGATAGGACGTACCTTGGACGGGATCGGCGCGTGAGTTGCTGGCATAGACCGTTTCCCTCGACTCGAGCACCGGCGCCTTCTGCGGGCGGTCGCCCTCCACGGACTCCTCGTTGCTCCGCCAGTATAACGTCGACAACGAGGCGATGCACTACAATAGATCCAACAGATTCAGGGGGTTAGCTAGCTAAAGACAGGGACACAGTGTTGAACTTCACTGGCTCGAAAATTAAACAAAAGTGGAACACACAAAAAGGAGTCATCTCAAAGTAAGCAGTCCCTATTCAATTATTTTGGTTATTAATCTCAAAAGAAATATTTATAAGATGATTTAGGAGTTGATATACATATAAATCAGGGGATCTTTTACATCTTTTAGAAATAAACAAAATTTTAAAAGACAAACCGTTAATAATTATCAAAAACATCAGAAGTACAGGGATTTATCAAATTAAATATTATATATAAAATTATATTAAATATAAAATTAATCTGTAAATAAGAAACATATCTAAAATAAACAAGGATCACCTTGTCTCTCCCAACAATAATGAGATATAAATAATATAACAAATACATTAGGTTTTTAAATTATAAATAAAGTAAATATAAAGGTTTATCTTTACATATATTTCCAAATTTTGTTCATATTCTTTTACTATGCTAATTTGAGCCAAAGAAGTTCGACAGTGTGTGTATGAATTAGTATAATTACTTACCTTCAGTTTCATGTCCCCGTTGCGAAAGTGCCGCTGCTCCACCCGAAACTGGAGACCCAGGACAGAGGTCTCCAGGCCGTCCCGTCCCGATACAATGGTGTCGTACCTGCGCAGGGTCTGCGGATCCACGGGCTCCTCGTTCACCTTCCAACTCAGCTCCACGGCGGGCTTCGAGCGGCCGGCAGTGCAATTGATACGTACGTAATCCCCAATCTGGTAACGCGGACGACCACCGCTGATTTTCGGCGGGCCTTGGTCAGGCAAAGCTGCAAATCGCATACAAAGAATAGCAAAATCATCAGTTTTGAGGTTGCTAACAGAATCGAGTATCGGGAATAGGAAAAACGGGAAAACGGGGAAACGGGAAATTTCATTTAGGGCCGCAGACATTTGGCGGCGACTCTTCTGGTAGCCGGGAACTAACTGAATTTCGTAATAAACCCAAGCCACAGCAGGAACAACAAGGGAACCGAACCCAGGCAGCAGCAGCAGAGCTCCAAAGGGACGGCAGCGCAGAGTCAGCGAAGCGCAACCGGAAATTCAATAAAAGTTCCAGCCGCTGATGCACTGACGGGCATTGGGCGAAATGGCAAATGGCAAAAAATAAAGGAAAATGCAATAAAATTAAGGGACACTACAGGCTGTCTAGCTGAAGTGTCAACACTCTTCGAAAAATCTTTAAAATGGTTTAAAAAAATCTTATACATTTTTTGTATTTAAATTTAATATACACACTTGTTAAGCTAATAAAAATGAACACAGAAAAGCTATCAGAATTGAGATCAATTAATTTTTGGTTAAGTTATAATCGATTTTCATGATAGAAATGTTCGTGTCCCGAAGATAGCTTCCATTTTTGTTTTTTCGAACTTGGAAAACATTAAAAAGAATGAATTTAAATTAATGTTAATAAGACTCTAAAACAGAATAACACCAGACATACTATGTAAAATAAAATAAGTTCATTCTGTTTAAGAGTTTCTTTTTAGAAAATCGAAACCCCCTTTAGGCCATTGCCTAAGACTATCTAAGCTGGACCATTCTACTAAACTGGCCATCGTGATGGCTACCTAGGACTTTCCATCTGGATCTATATGGACTCTGTGTGCGGAAACGGAAATGGTTGCGACTTGTTGGTGCTTTTGTCCCTGTTGTTTGCCAAAGGGGCCCCCAAAAAAAAAGTGGAAACTGATGGTCGAGGGTGGCGCCGGGTGAGCTGTGCCATATGCCCGGCTCGTTCTGTTGCCGAAGCTTTTAAAAACTTTGATTGAAAGCCAAACAGAACCAGCCGGGACAGCCGCAGTATGAGCAGTATGAGCGGCAGCATAACAACTGAGAGCCAGAAAACAAAAGCACAACAAAAGCCCCCGGTTAGAACAAAGACACAGTCCATAGCTAAACAATAAAAAAAAAATAACAAAAAAAATGGGAGCCAGCAGAGGTTGGGAGGGAAGTGGTGGTAAAAGGGGGAGTGTTGGCACGCCCACGCAAAAGTTTTATAATTGAACAAACGAAATGTCAACGCCAGTTCAAAGCGCTCCACACTGCACGTGTATTTGGTTGGTAAGGTTGGCCAGAGGAGAGAGGAGGAAGTACACTGCTAAAATTCTTGGATATTTTAAAAATTTACAAGAATAAATTTTGTAATTATTCTGAAGAAGTTTCAATTTAATATATATGTTTTAGGCAATGCTAAAAGTAGTTTTAAAAGACGTGTGCTACTACTTGCTTAATCTTAAATTCGAATTAAACCATTAATTAAATAGTTCTACATTTGAAATTGAAATGCCTCTTGAACCTTCTTAAAAACAATGTATAAATATTAATAAACCCATTAAAATTTCTTCAAGAATTCTCCTAAATTATTTCGTTGCAGTGGAAGGCTGTGTGGTTATTTACTCACACTTTAAAGCTGCTCTCCAATGTTTTAGTTGTTGATTTGTGTGCGTTTTCAGTTTTGCGGCGGCGTCTTGAGCATTTTTGGCATTGCCCTGCAGGAAATTAGGACGAGACAAGAGTCCTGCGACGCCAGGACCCCGGGACAGACAGACAGAAGTTCCGAAATTGAGTTAAACTGTTAAGCCCGGCAAGTTTTGCCAGGGGCTCAAGTTCGAGGAAATCTGGGCAAGTTCACTAAGCTTATTTGGCATTAGAAGCATGGAATCAAATGAAGCCTGTCAAATGCAGTGCAAATGCTTTTTGACTAAGTAAACACAGTTCCGATTCAATAAAGCTGATTGGTTCAGGCTGCTGGAATCAGGTGAAGCTACCAAACAGTGCCAGGCAGAAGTAAGTGAACGCCGGCCAAGGCCAATGTTAAATCAATGACATAGCAGGGAAATCAGGTGGCACAGATTAACGGGGTTAGTGTGTTTACCTGATTAGTTTCTTTGCTTAAAATAGAACTTTAGGATTTTCTTTTGCATTTATATTTTTGCCTCTATTTAAGGTAAGGCAATTACTAAAGAAAATTTAAGTAATGCCAGAAGTTGCTTTAACGAACATTATTTATGTCCTTTGACAAATTATTGAAGCAGTTTTATATAAAGCGTTAGGTTCTACAGAAAAGGAAATAGTGATCCAATTTGTTATGTGCAACTTTACTTTTGCTTCACGACTTTCAATTAAAAGTTAATTAAACTAAAATTTTTATAAGTTTTCTTCCCTATTTCATTACTTTTCCTCCCAGAACTAACCTTGGAAAGGTGCCTTTTCTCTCATCTTAAAAGTGAAAAGAAAGAGAACAAAATAGAAATTCAAAACTAAATAAGAGTTAAATTTTAAGCATTTTCAGGACCTGTTTTAAATAATTTTATGCAGTGAATTTTACTTTATAAAATTATTCATAAATTCTACAACAAAAAGGATACTTAAACTTTGATACGTAGGCAAATTTAATACTTTTTAGACTTTAAATTTTAGAATTTTAGCTCTCCTGTGTTGACCACTCTAGGGTTAATCCCATGGCCCGTGACAAGTTCCAAGAGTAAAAGTCAAAGTCAGCGTCAGTTGCCCAGCAAAGGGGAGTAACTATGTATGTACCCCCTCAGCCACAGCATCTGGGCTACCAGCAGTCAGCGCCAAATGGCCACAATTTCTAATTAGAGTTATAAGTTTTCGCCCCGACTTTCAGTTGGCAGTTGGTACACATATATACAAACTGGAGATGTCGGTGCTGGCTGGGAATATATATATGGTACTTACACACAACAACCATGTCGCCATGTTCGGTGACCGTCTGGAAGGAGGGCGCCTCGCCAGAAACCTCGCACCGGAAGCGGCCCGTCGACAGCAGATTGACTTTGCGCAGCGTAACAATCGCGTCGCTCGAGTTGTGCAACTGCAATTAAAAACGAGAGCAGAAAGGAACGGTCAGTATGAGGGGGAAAATCTGAATGGAAAATTATTTCAAGGATCGAAGAAATTAATACTCTTTTTTAGGATATTTTAGCTTGGTTTAAAAATAAATATCTAGAGTACAAATATTAAATATTTGTTGGTGAATTTTTATATTCAATCAAAGCTGATCCCTTTGTATATAAATTTTTTTAACGTAAGATAATGATGTTAATGCTAAAGTTAATACATTGTCTATAAATATTTCTCAGATTCGTATAAAATATTTATTGACATAGTTTTTATTCAATCAAAATCTTGCATCGAAAATAAAACTCTATAAAGAATATTTTAAACAATATATTCAATTAAAGATAAATGTATTGAATAAGTTAACATTTCATAGATATTTCCTTTTAATTGCTTAATTTTTCTTACTATTTAATAACTAACGAACATTTTCCAAGAGTTAATATTGAATTTAATATATTTGTATCTATCTAATAAGTGCAAAATAACTACATTGCTATGAACAAATAACGAAAATATATTTTTTTGCGGTATTTTTAGGACTTGCTTGACTTGCATTCACTAAAAGTAATGCTTCCCCTAATTAGGGTATTAAACCAGAAAGCGTCCCTGTGCAAAGTGAAATTGTTGAATGATGGCGACGCAGAAGATGGAAGATGGTTAAAATTAATGTAACGAAAAGTGGGGGAAAAGTTGCAGGGACTCCCCTTGGCATCCCCCCTTCTCTGCTTAACTCCCTGGCGTTGTCATTGGCAGTTTCAATACCATCAAGCAGAGCCGGCGAAAGGGGGGGCCTCGCAGGAGCCGTGGGTCCTGCAGCCACTTTGGACGTTAATGTAACGTAATTGCTTTTGAAAACTGCCGCTGCTTCGCTTGTTTTTCATGCTGCCTGCCGCCTTCCCTCACTCACTTTTCGTGTTTTTCATGATGCTTTTCTGTTTTTTTTTTGTTTTTCGTAAATGCCTTTTAAATGTCCGAGATGTCCAACAAACAAAACAAAAAAAAAAAAAACCTGCAAGGGTCAACGCTGGATGTCTGCTGACCAAAAAAGGGTTAGGCAAATATTTCACTTGAACTTTAAGCCATTAAATCCGGGTCTAAATGGGGGTGGGGATTCGGGGGGGTTTAAGCAGATCGCCGGCTTGTTGTTTAACCCCGCAAAGCCCCCGTCCCGCACTTAGTTATCTGGCCAAGCAGAAAAGTGCACTTTGTTATCTTTTATTGCGCATTCCTGCCCGTTGCTGTTGTTTTAACCTAATTTATAGTTTACCACACAAACACACGGTGAGCCCAGGTAGACCGCACGTCTAAGTCCAAGTTTCCTAGACCAACTATTCCCCAACAGCAATAAAACAAGCCAAAGCAGCAACAGAACCCCTCGTACTACATATATGTGTGTGTGTGTGCCTCTCCTCCTCAGTCACTCAAATCGATTATGCTAAAACAATATCCAGCCAATGGAGCCAGCACGGACACACTCACACGGACATCCGCATCAATTGGTTATCGCTAACTGGCATCTTCTGTAACTCCCATCGTACGCCTCCCCACATCAAAAAGTTTGCCGCGAAGCAGCGAAAGGAACAGCGCACAGTGGTTGGGATGGGTAAAGTGTGGGGTAAAAATTACAGCATAACTTACAGAATTTAACGAACAATATTAACAGTGGCTATTACTAATTTATATCATTATTTTAAATATGAAATAATATTTATAGGACTGTGTAACTGTGGACTGTTACCATTATTGAATATTATAAGGAATGTTCCTTAATTTTAATAAATTTACTTTTCCTGGCAAAGTTGTCTTTCAAATAAATTCCTTAAGTTCAGTCTAGTATCTGTAAGATATATCTCTTTGAACCTTATATTTCCAAGTCTTATTCTATACTGTGCCCACTGCAACCGAAACGGAAATCGTTTAGCGGTAATGTGCAGCTTGGATAGTGAATAGGAGTGTGTGCAGGGTGTGGAATTCGTTGCGGCCCTTATGGACACTCTGCCTGGCCACGCCCACAGCCGCCGGCAAACGCAAAAGCGCAACTTGAAATATTTATTGCACTTAACGAGCGACAGGGATGGACTGAGTCGGAGCTGGAAAGCAGATTTCACTTTTTCGGTAGCCGATTAGGGGGAAATCTAGGGAGGGGAAGGGGAAATGTGGGAAATGAGGACGGAAAAGCGAGCGTGGCATGTCGAATGTAACCATCAACCGACTGCGATTGTCTGCTGCTCACGTGCTTATCTAAAACTCGCTTTTCCCCTGTCCCATCCCGAAAACAACCACCCAACAGCCATCCCCTGTGCGATTTTCCGGAATGCGGGGGCTTTGGGTCTAGTGCATTGTTACGTGCCAAAGTTTTAGTGGCTAAAATAATGGAGCAACGCCAGTCGAAGTGCTCCATACTCA
Organism: Drosophila orosa; assembly: GCA_018904745.1. NCBI lineage: Eukaryota > Metazoa > Arthropoda > Insecta > Diptera > Drosophilidae > Drosophila > Drosophila orosa. The sequence continues at coordinate 14,943 of JAEIIH010035519.1, forward strand.
TTCTCGTTTTGCGGTCGATTAAACAGTTCGATCTGCGAATGTTTTATCTATCTTAGCATATGTTTGACATGCCATCTGTAACTGTTACTAAAACTCTCAATTTAGCTTGAAGCGTTCTGTGAAGTTCATAAAGAATAAGTCAGAAACTTGGCACAAGGTCTTTAGATTTACTTAAGACAAAGAATTTATAAACTGAAAACTATGGGAAGTGCATTGCTGGGTTAAGTGAGTACTTTAAGTTTGAAATTCAATGAAGAGGCATGAAAAAGGTACAGAAAGAGGTAACTTTTGGATAAGAAAACTCTCAAAAGAAGTCTTAAAAACCTACAAACTGCCTGAAGATGTACCATTATTTATTCAATTATTATTTTTTTGTCCGATTTGTAAAGCTTAGAAAAACTGTAGTGAAATGTATTGGGCTCTAAGAATTAATTATTAATATATAACTTCTAATATATTCATACTCTGTTCTTTTTACTTATACCCTTCTTATATTTTTAATCAACTGAAACCATCTTTTCATATTTTCCCCAAGACCCCTGACTGAGGTCACTCCCAAGTCCCTTTGCCTTTCCAACTTCCAAGTACGAGGACGCACAGCTAAGTCTAGAAGTTCTTTTGTCCTTTAGTTCGTGTCTCGCAGTCTCTGCTCAAAAAGGTAGTGCATTGTCTAGAGAGACAAGGACTCAGCTATCCTTGCCATGGCCTTTCCTTTCCCTCCGCCAAAATCACCTTTTCACAACCTCATTCGGGGCTGCGATAAACAATTCTCCCTTTTTTCCTAACACACACGCAGACCATAAAAGAAGCAAAAAGGAATAAGGGAAACAGTCAGAAAAATATAATTCTTAACTCTGGAAGATATTATTTAAGGATAAATATTACCTTTAAAAAATATATATATATTTATGAGTTAGCATTTTAGTTTTTAGAACTTTAAGTCAAACAAAACTCCAGTTTTCTATCAGATTTCTATTAACCAAGTTAATAAGAAATTAAGTGAAATACTCTTTATATTTTGTGAACTATTCTCCTTATATCTACTATATTTTCTTGCAGTGTATGGACACAAAGGGAACTGGCGTACTGCATTGTTATTTCGGCAGGCACCGCAAAAGTATGCAACGTTGTTTTTAATGCTTAGTTTTAGTGCGACACCAACAGCAGCAACAAACTTCTCCTTGCGGACGGAGATACGAATGTATAAGGACGTAAGGACATAAGGACTAAGGACATAAGGCACGGGCACTCACATCAACGTTAACACCTGGCAGCAGGAAGGTCTGCGCGGGCGGCATATCCCTGGGCACATAGCGGTAGAACTCGTTGCCATCCTTGTACCATTTCACCGAGTAGAGGGCCTCGCCATCCAGATCGTACAGGCACTCCAGCTGCGTCTCGGAGCCCTTAACCACGTATTGCGGAATGCGAATCTCGGTCAGTTTCAGGCCATCAACGCTGAAATCTGCAATGAAATTCAAGAGTAAACGCATTAAAGAGGTATTTAACCAACTAATTACTTATGGTGTAAATGGTACAGCAGTTGGGAAATTTTATATTCCTGCACGCGAAAGAATCAAACATGTGTAGTATTGATAGATATAAAATTATCAACTCAATCCAGTGTAATTTTCTATAACTAAATTCTTTAAAACTAAATGTAAGTCCCGAAGCCATTAATATTTATTATGCATTTCCAATTCACAATTCTTAACATTTTTATTTACCAACTATTTCTTTCTTAGGTAAATTTTTTATAGCCCAATTAATTTGTAATACCCTCAGGCTGTGCTAAATAAAATAAAAATATGCCGATAATCTGTGCATGCCTTTTGTATTCTATTTTTTTTTTTTGCAGGTGCTTTAAAACTTTAATTGACGGTGGGTAGTGCTCGGCGGCGCCTGATTGATTTATGTAGCTGGCAATTTTTAATTAATTACCAAAGTTTATTTTCACTAGAGCCTGTGTCAACCCACGAACAAAATGAGCGATGGACTTGGCCCAAAACCCTTTAATGCAACATGTATATTCAATATAATTTATAAAAAACATCATCAACTCTTTCACGTTTAATTTGCCAAAGTGCTGCACTTCGGTGTGGGTATGTGTTTTATATTAAATTATATAGATTAATAAGTCAATGCGTTGACGGGAAATGATGTTTTGCTTTGGCTACATGATTGAGGGCCCAAATATGTAGGAGATGGGGCGGGACCAGCAACTTCGGGCGCTTTTCGTGCCTGACTTTGCCCACTTGGCTAAGCTCGTTGCGAGTCTTGTAACATTTTATGGCAAACTTGTTTATTGTCAATATTGACAATGATACAAGCTCACACACACACACAGGCAGTGGGATATAGTGGGAAGAATCTGGGGAATTTATATATACACACATTCATACGGCCACCCACTTTTTCGGCGTGTCCCACATTATTACATCGCCAGTGGCTGTCACTCCAAGGATGACTGCTCTCTTGGCCGTCCTCCTCTGCCTTTTCCCAACAATCGTTGCACATTACAAGTGTAATAAAATGTGAAAGGATATTAGTGTATACATAGGCAGGGCGGAAAGCCAGCATCCCTTATCATCCGTATCATATGCCCTCATCCATCGATATGACTTGCAATTGTTGCCGCTTCAGTTGAGCTGACTTCAGTCGAGTGCATTGTCATGTTTGCCCGAAGACAGGACATTTTCGGCAATTTGAGATGTTTTAGCAATGAGTTTTTCACTGATTTGCAATTAACTGATGGACTAGCCAATTGAATTGATTGAGTTATTGGGCCGAAGGCGATATTAGCCAGCAGAATTTAAAGGTCAAGTGATCAATCGATATGTTGGTTTAGATTAGGTAGAAGTGTGCAGTCATTTCCACATCAAGTTGATTAATATAATAAGTTATATTTTGTTACAACATTTCATTCATTTAAATAAATTCTTTAAGGGTATACCATGACTAGGTGTTCTTCTTTGCAACTAATTGGCATTAAAATATCAATCTCTTTAAATAATTCACCATTTAATTCTTAATTTGAGAATAAGACAATTTATTTTGTAGCCCTTACAACCAATAGCTCAAGTTTCTTCAGGCTTAATCAGGAATTACACTAGTTCACAATCAAAATGCACTTGCCAGAATAATATTGGAATATGTAAACCCTCAAGCTTAAGCCTCCAAAAAAGCTGACAAGCAGTAAATCAAGATTGCCAATAAACTTGGCCTGATATTCAGACTTATCTGTGCACAGTGCAAAGTGTGAATATATGTGAAAGCTTGTAGTTGTAACCATGGAAATGCATTTTCCCCCCAAAACCCATCTCACCACATATAAACACATGCAGGTGAGACTGCGAGCAGTACTTTAAGGAGCCACTTGCAGCAAGGACCTTGCCACAATTTGCAGGAAAAGTTGCGTCAAATGACAGTGCCCTAGGAAGGGAGGGTGGTGGGGTGAGGCAGCAGTCAAGCAGAGAAACATTAATGAGACTGCATGGGTGAAGTTTTCGGTAAGGACTCTACCCACAAGCACCATGTCCTCGCTGTATGTGTGCGACATGAACTCCTCTTTGGCCAACTCGCTGGCCAGCATCCAAAACAAAGAAAAATGCGCACAAGAAAAGGTAAAACAAATACAGGAGAACGGAAAACAAACAGAAAAACTTTCATTTTATTTGGTTTTCAAGCGAATTTAGGTTACATGCTCCCATTCTCTGTCTGCTGCGCTCATTAATTCTGCTTAAGAGTCGAACTGCAAATGGAACTGTGACGCAAAAGCAGAAGCATAGCAAAAAAAAAGCGCCACAGTGATCTCATTACATATGAGATGATGTTGGTTAATGATAAAACAGGATTAGAAGAAAAATTCATAATTAAAGAACAGCTTGAAAGTTACGTATCTCAATACAATCTAATATGCTCTAGCTTAGGCTAGTCTTTTTGAATATATTTTCATAGATGTACTTTAAGAAACGTTGTGGCATTTTGGGAGATCACTGTGACAGCTGGAGAAGCATCACTACAGCTGAAGCATCAATAGAGGCAGCAGCAGTTCCAACGAAAGTTTCTCTTTTGGGTAATTTCAGTAACTTTGTCATTTGGGCGCCTTGACACACTCACCAGCACACTAATACATACACTCAGCCCCTGCAGGATGCCAACAGGACACACAATAGCTGTTCTTGTATCTTCGTTTGTTGCCGGAGTTGAAATTCGGGGTTTGAGTAGAATTAATATGCTCAGGCTGCGACCTTTGCCAAGTGAAAAATCAATTTCCCCTTCAACCACACAACGAAAAAAAATGCATTAATATTTCATAAAAATCTATTAGCTTTTTAAAATATTGTCTAAGTGCTGTGTAGGCTTTATGAATTAATGAATGCGATTTATTATAAAAGAGCTAGGACCCAAGAGCCTAGAACATAGCTTTCCATTTGGCATTATTTTATAAAGGAATTGAAATATAATTAATGTATGAATACAAGTATAAATTTTCATCAAAATCAAAATATTTATACATTACATTAATATAGTATAAATTTCTTTGCGTGCATTTGTTCTCAGAAAAGTGAATTTCCTTCTTCCTTTCGGTACTGCTTTTCTTCTGTCAACTTTTTCTGTGGGCGACAAAAGTTTCCTTTCATACTTCATTGGGGTTAAGTGATTAAATTTGCAAAGGACACAAAAATACCGAGAAATATTCGCCGAGGAAGTAAGTCGAAAGAGGATGCCGTATAGCGGAATTGCGAATAGAATGAGCGTAGGAAAAAGTAAAAGAAACTTTAGCACATATGACATGAAAATTTATGCGGAACCCATCCCTCGGTTCCTCGGTTCCTGGAATGCCACACGTGCATAATTGCTAACAAGTCGAAACTTTCGGTGGCAAATGATTTCAGGCAGTGCGTTTTATGGCTTCAAGAATAACTAAGACGGTTGTTGACTTTTAACATTAGCATTTACTAAAGTTTTCGATACTTAAAGTTCTCTATGAAATGAGATAAGTCTAAAAGGGGTCTAGATTCATATGCACATTCTAACTTCATTTGAAATTATTACTGTAATTAACTCTACATACTTAAAAGGCATTTGAACAACTTATCCTTTAATTTCCTTTTTGAAACTAATTTTTAGCTCTATTAGCCGCTTGTTAGCCCCGGGAAATGATTTGTGCCTATCTAACCCCACTGTGCATGTTAATAGGCGACAAATCACATTCGATTCGCTTCCATTTCGCCTGAGGGGATTTCTACGAAAATGTCCTGGCTCATCTGTTGCTGCAGTGCCCCTTGGCGGCTTGGTTGTTAAAGCTGTCATCGGTTTTAGGGGAGAACCTTCATGGTTGGGGGTTTGGGTGAGGAATGTGAATGCTTGGGGCAGGTCACTACTACATCGCTACACTATTGCCGGACATCTTTAATCTTTGGCAAAAAGTTAGACTCGTTAGGGAGTTTGGCCGCTTCCTTGCTGTGTTCCTGCCTCCCCCAGGAGCCTGGCCAAAGGATCCTCTTTTTTTTGTTTTCCTTTTTTTTTTTTGAGTCCTCGGGGCCGGTTCAGGCTTAATATCCGCTGCCAGCGCCAGTGCTGTTGTTGTTGGTCGTCTTTGGTTTATTAGTAGTTCGTGCCGGGACACCAAGGATGCCAGGATGCCAGGATAGCAGGGCAGAATAGCAGGGCAGGATAGCTGGCCAGGATCTCGCAGGCAGCAGATGAAAGGAGCCAGTAGCCGGAGCTGTTTGCCTATGTAAATGTCTGCACATGAGCGAGGACTCCGGAGTCTGTAGTCTGTAGTCCGGACCATTCACATCCCCATTCTCATCCTGCCAAAGGACAAACAATGGCTGTGCGTGCCCATGGTCCTGCCTTCGCCTATACTTGGCCACTATGGCCAGTGCCCGAGGTAGCAATATTTGCTTTCTCCGCTCTCATCATTTGCATATAATGGCTCTGTAAAAGTTCATAAGGATGCGGGATGCGAAGACTGCAATTCGATTTTGGAATTTAATAAAAACCCGTTGCAGGCTATGCATTCTGTGGATGTTGAAAAGAACCCCAGTAAAGGCTTCACAATTGCAAAATCATTTCCTTATGCGATTTTTTGTTATTAGTTGTAGTGAGGTTTTATTTGATGGAGATGTGTGTGCATTGCTGAATCAATGATTTAAGCTAATAAAATATACAGAAATTTAACCAAACTTCAATAGTTAACACTTGATTGAATTATTTCTGCACCTTCAAAACGAACTCTGTAAAAATTTGATCTAATCCAAACTAAAAACGGAAAGGGTTAAGCCCCGCCGAGTGGCAACCAACAATTTTTTCAGTAAAAATATTTTCTGACCCGCTTAGATTCTCTGCCACTCGCCCCGTCTCTTTCGCAGTATAGCTTGCCATCTCTTTCAGGACCCATTGGGATGAGAAAATATTCGCGATTCTCGCTTGGCCTGACTTTAATGCGTCTGGGGGCCGAGCGGCGGCGACTGCCCCGGGGGCGTGGCAGGCAGCGCAACAATTACTCCAGCCCTCCCCGGGGCAACATCAAAAAATGGGGCGGAAAAGCAGAGGGAAAAATTGTATGGAAAATGAAAAGAAAACAAGGCGAAATGATGATTAGGATGGTCGAAGGGCGGGGAACTGGACCCGGAACCGGGATTGGGATTCCGTAGGGTCTCGGTTCAAATGGAGGTTAAGCTGGACCACGACTGTAACTACAGACCATCGCCCATCCCTATTCCCCCAACTCCGCGGCAGCATAAATATTAAATTGCTGAGACAATAAGATAAGAACACGGCCTGGACTTGATTAGGGCCGGAAAATAAAAGAAAAGGGGCGTGCCATGATTGGAGGGGAGCCCCCTTTAAAATTTCTGTGTGTGCATTTCTTCTGGCTTCTGTTTGTGATTGTGGGGGGAGGGAATGGGAAACATAATTAGTTTTGGGAGGATTTCAGTTAATTTCTTGGACCTTGCATATTTTATTTGACTTTAAATGTGTGTTAGGATTTGTGGGTTTCCATACAGAAATCTATATAAAATTGGTTCTACAAATATCAATATTAATAAGGGAATATTTCATATCTCTTATTTGTAATTTTCCCATTTTGTTTTATATGCAAGTCAATGGATATTTTTCTAAATGAAGCCAGTATAGTTTTTATCGCCATCCCCAAAGCAAACCAATCTTAGTACACTCATATCCTATTTTTCCTTATAGCTTTACTCAAAGCTCTTTCGATTTGGATATCTTAGTTTTCCATCATCGTTTTTATGCACATCCTCCTCCATGAATTTCAATAAACCCTTCCCAGCACATGAGCCACCACATATATCCTTGCCTTTGTCCATATTTATCGATAAACCATGATTTACGCTCATTATTTGCTCTACACACTCACAAATACACACGAACGCTAAGGACTATTGGTGCTAAGCAATTTTCCCACACATCAATGCCAACAACAACTGAATGAGTAGAAGCAACAGAATCAACAAGGATAACAACAACTACATGGAACTGGAACTGGCTGGCCGTCGTTTGAGTAACGCCATTATATTCATTAGCTTATACACTGATACAAATATATATTTTAAAGGTTTAAAAAGGTAGAATAAATTAAATTAAAATAACTATGACTAAGTTTCACAATTTTAATTAAAGGAACGGAACCTTTTAAAGAAGTATTTGTAAATAAAATTTATCAGAGGTTTTTTAAGTTCCTTCCTTTATTTCTTTTCTCTCAGTGCAGTCAGCTGCTCAGCAAGCAAATTGTTGCTATTGTCATGCACTGCACATTTATCCTTCCCTCTCGCTGTCTTCCGTCTTGGCTGTCGCCTCCTCTGTGCGATTATATTTTTACACATGTGTGCGAGTGCTGGCTTTTCCTTCCTTTGACTGTGTTTATTTTGGTGCTTTTCCTAGCCGGCCACCCCCGAATTTTCCTTCAATCCGCCTTTCCTCTGTTGGTAGAGTTTGTTTGCTTTACTGTTTTTCCTATTTTTTTTCTTTTGTGCTTCTTTGCCGCTGCTGTTGTGTTATTTTCGCTGACTGGCGTCAGTAATTTGCTCCTTATTGAGATGTTTGTTTATTTACCGAGCAATTTGTATTCATTGTGCGGCTCAAAGGGGGGGTAGCCGGTCTTCCCTCAAGTTTACGATGTGCTTCTGTGCTGGCCTTGGTAAGTTATAGTTTCCGCAACTCATTTGGCCGCTTTGGTTGGGTGGAATTGATTTTTATGCCGCCATCAGCTGGTCAACAGGCCTCCTCCGCTTCGCCTATCTCTTGGCCAATTTAATTGTGTATTTTGGTGGTTTTCTCTCGGCGATGGGAGATTTGGCCAGGGCACGACCATTAGCCAGCCAAGTTAATTTATTTGCAATTAGTGGGATTCTTTGCAAGGACCAAAAGGATGAAACAAATGGGGGAGTGGAGTATTTTGCCTTTAATTATTTGTTATAGGGGTTGTTTATAGCGGTTTACTAGGGGATTTATAAATTGTGGGATTCTGTATCAAGATTATTAGAGAGTTTACAATTTAAAGGGGAATGTGTTTGTAGCATATGTTTTTCTATTTAAAAATCTACTTTAACTAAAAGTTTTTAGGTATTAAGTAAGCCATGGTTTTTATTTCACAATGCCTCAAGGAGTGCTGAATGCATATTTATTTAAGTGTTACAATTGCAGTCTTGCTTCTATTTTTCTCTTTTTGGTTAAGCTATCTCGAGATAGTTCTGTATTTTACCCAGTTTATTTTTATTCCGCTTACTTCTTCTAATTTATATACAAATGAGCTGTGAGCCTTGAGGTAAGCCGAAAGTTTTCACTTGAAATTGTTGAACAAAAATTGCAGCGACTGTGTCATGTAATATGCAATTCACATAATACAACACCCCAAAACTTTTGCTGCACTTGAACTTTAGTCGGAATAAAAGGGCGGGCTACAAGGGCTATACAGGACGAGGGGATAGAGAGCTGCACACGTCGCCTCTGGGCTGAAGCTGAAACATTTTGCTAATGGAGCTTAAAATTTATGTAAGCTATTGTCGGGCTCTAGCCCGGCATCCCACTAGCAGCCCCCCCTTCGGCCCAGCGTCCATGTCATGCATGCATAAGTGCAGGGGAGCAGTGAGGCGGCTGCAGAGGGGGCCAGCAAAAACATATTGCATACTTTTGTGCATGCAAGCTGAAAATTAAAAGCGCTTACGTTGGCACACAAAAAACGAGAGAGAGAGAGCAAGCCAGGGGAAAGGCAAAGAAGCAAATGAAACGAGTGCGTAGCCAATGCCCAGCCCCAGCTTCACCTCCGGAAAGCAAATGATGCTGTCTTGCACTGCCATTTTCCGCAATTTTTTCCTTAATCAAAGAGTCCACAATGGAAACGACAGAAAATAAAAATCGATTACCCGCTATGGCATTATAATTTGGCCATATTAATGGCGACTGCGGAGTCAATTGAATGGAAAGTACAGAGGTCTGTCGAAAATGTAAGCCAAGGAAAACCTATTCAACAAAAATTTAATTTTAAGATTTAAGCAAATTAAAATAATCTTAAAGTCGTGATAACTTAATTACATGTTATGTTTTATTTAGTTTACTGTACCTATGAGGACAAAGAATATTTTTTAACAAGAAAAGAAATCAGACCTATAACAGCTTTCGACATCAGCTCTTCCCCTGCTCTTTTTTACATTTTCTTATGACTTTTGGCACGAACTGCAGCTGTTGATGCTAACGATGATGATAATGATGAGGATGCTGATGCTGATGATGGCGACGTTGCCGACGATAATGCTGACGATTTGCCACATGAATACAAATACAACAAAGGCGCCGCGCCGTGGAGCAGCACTGAGCTCATCCAATTTTTCTATAAGGGCAGGAATAATTTAGTGCTTTGTAGAATAAATGTTTCAGTTAAAATTTAGCAATTCGTTGCAGATACAGGGGAGAGCGAGTGGAGAGTGGAGAGACTGAGCCAACGGCAGCAGTCCGGAACCAGGGAAATTGTTGAATTTTTCATTCCACTTTCCCACTCTCACCGAGACACACAGAGACGGAGGGCGAAGGACTCACAGACACATGGGAGCTTTATCTCCCTTTCTGTCCTGGCTTCTTGCGGTAATTACTCTCCGGATCTGGTTTAAGCCATTTGTTTGACTTGAAATTTATCTGGATATTTGCCTGTAAGTTTGTTTCCCTCTGTCACTTCCCCTTTTCTTATCTCTTTTTCTGGGTTGTACAAAAACTTCCACCCAATTTCAGTTCGGAATACAATTAAATGAGGAAGCAAGACGGACGAAAAACAATTATTAATCTATTGAGAGCAACTAATCTGGCAGTTGGTAATCGATAAACACTGGAGCAGAAAATTGGAAAGGACAGCGAAAGGTATAATAGAAACTGTTGTCTATTAATTACTAAAATGGACAAATTTAATAATAAAATCCAATTCTATTCTTTATGTGAAAGTCTCTAATAATTAAATACAAATAATAATTCATATAGTTTCTTTGAGTTCCTCATAAATAACAAATGCAACTACCAAACAAATTTAATTAAATTTCTTTATCTGAACAAAAGGATGTGTTTAATTCAATTTGCCTTGCCTTAATTTTGTTAATACCGATAAAAACTTGTTTGCGCCCATTAAGACCCATTGGAATTCCATTAAACGCAAACCAATCAGAATTGTTGATTCAAGTTGATGCGATTAAGATTCCTGTTGCTCAGTGTAAGCGGAGGGCATTTTGCGGTAACCCCGAAGGCCCCCAGATAGCCATCAGGAGTGTGGGGGGCCATCAGGCCATCCTTGAGGAAGTGCGTCTTGTCGCTGGCTGCTTATTGAGGCTTAGATCCGATTTGCCAAAAGACAAGCCGCCCATGAAATTGTTTGTTTATTGAAAAATGATTGTAAGGGGAGACGCACAGACACAGACACACATACTGGAATGGCAGGGAAGGGGGTACCCAAGGAGGAGGATTTGTGGAAGGGCCAAAGACAAGAAGCCGAAACCGAAACCAAAACAGACAACAAAGGCAACAGTGGCAGGAGTCGAAGCAACAACAGGCAAACGCTACAGTGAACGAAATATGTTTAGTATTAAAATATTAGATAATTCTTGAGGTCTTTTAGATACATTTAACATTTAATTTAAATTGTTAAACACAAAAGAATTTCTTATAGTTAATATTTAATTGAAGCTGTTACAATTGATTTTTTCTAAGAAATCATGTTCTCTTTCCTTTTATTTGTTTATATTTTTACATCTACCTATATTATATTTATTGCTTTGCTTGCTATAATTTCTCTTAGTGCACGAAGCTGGGTGGCTGGCAAGCGATGCGATTAAGCGATAACCCGACAGCGAACCTTAAGCCGCCAAATGGTCTGTGAATGCTGGAATGCTGCCCAGTCTCCTTGGCACCCGTGCACCCCTCTTCGAGTCTCACTGCTCTGCCTGTGGTTTTTTTTTTATTTTTATTTTGGCTCTCGGCTTTTGTCGGCTTTTGGGGCCCATTATCATTTTTGAAATCAATCTGTTTACAAGGCATAAAAAGTTTATGCATACAGATGTATATTTCACTCTCTCGCTTGCTGGCTGATTGTATTCTGATTGCTTTGTCGCTGTTTGAAAAATCGTTTGTTGATTTTTCCATTTCGGGCTTAGCTTCTTTTGTGGTTTTTATTTTTTTTCCCCACTTTATCTGCCGCACTATAAATTTGTATTTTTTCCAGCTGATGAGTGCTTTATGTGTGTGTGTGCGTATCTGTGAGCTTTTGATTCGAGTGTTTGTGCCACAAAAGGCGGCGACTCTCTGTTTTCTGTTTGTGTTTGTGTTTGTGTGCATTGATTGAGTGCATTGAGTTGTTGAAGTTTGTTTCCAACAGTTGCCATACCCCCCTCCGCCCGGTGCCGCCCCCCATAAACAACAGTTGGCCAAAAAGTTTTCTGCCTTTTTGCGGTTTTGTGATATGGCCAACATACAAAAGCGGGCAAAAATAGAGGAAACCAGAAATCGAGAAGAGTGGGAAAAAATGTTGACAACAGATTGCACTGGGCCATGTTTAAATGCCTCAAATGGGGGCTAAAAGGGAGGCTGGGAAAATGATGGAAAAGCCGGGAAAACTAAAAGGAAAAGCGAGCTTTTTGCCTGTTGAACATCTGTGCTGAAATCCTCGAAGGGGGCAGCTACAGGAGTTTTAGCGTTGCGAGAATTTTATAAACTAAAACTATAAGCCAATATCTTTAAAATTATATATAACTAATGTTTTAATATGACAAAGATAGAATTTACTAGGACTAAGCATTCTCCAACATATTTTTTAAGGTAATTGTTTAATTTACATAATTAAATAAATCCTTTTTTTTTACCGATTAAATAGTTTTTAATTTACTTTTATTATCTCAAATTAAACTTTGTTAAAGTTTCATTAAAAACCCTTCTACCTCCTCTCTCTGTTTAAAGTTCTCTTCAAATAATAAAAACTAAATAAAAGAAAGGCTCTTCAACATTTGAAAATGTTTCCGAGAGTGCCACTCCTTTTTTTTGCTATGCTTTCATCCAGGTGAAGTGTTCAAAATGGTTCAATTGAAATGTTTTCCCAGTTAATTGAAGTTTTGCGTAAATTGTGAGCGGCACTGAGAAAGAGAAAAAGGTGAGCGGGAGGAAGGAGAACACCACCCACTGCGATGTACACACACCCACTGCCATAAAGCACAAAGGTCACACCCAGGGCACCACCGCCCATTTCAATGTTGTGCCACCACAATTTGCATCAGAAGTTGAAAAGTCGTGGAAAAGAAATCCCCCAAAGGGCGGAGACAGTGTCGGACATTAGGCTAAGAGTCTACGATTACCGCAACCCAACACGGCACTCCTGACCTCCTCCTTGTCCGTCCCCTTGGAATGACACTTGCTCGCCTTTTGACTAATTGTATTAGATAAATTGTGAAACCTTAATCATGTAGACGCCTCCGCCTTTACTTGGCTTTCAGCTACACTCCCCCGATTCCTGTCATCAAGAAAGTGCAGTGGGGGTTATATAAAGGCAAGGAGATATATATATATCGGACGGAACAAGAGGGAACAGGGGGCCCTGAGTGAATGACATTGCTCCCTTGAGGTGTTTTGGCTGAAAATTTGCCGTGTGCATTGAAAATTATATGTCTTCGGGGCTCATCCGTCCATTTACAAGGGTGGAGTCCCCTTCTTTTTTCTGGACTTGAGTATACTTCCTTTTGGCCCTTGGCTGTGGGTGACTGCTTTTACAGGGAAGTGTATGGTATGTGAAGTTCTACAAGTTTTTAAATAAAACAGTTTTTTATACTTTTAAAATTTAAGTAATAATGTTTTACTGGTAAATTCAATAAAAAAGGTAATAATTCAACTTGAATTCAGAATAATGCTGGCCTATATTCGATTCACTTGAATAAAATCATTCAATATTTGAGGAAACCATTTCTTATGATTCGTTGTCTTTGTTTTAAGAGGTATCAATAAATCCATTTTTGGTGGGGTCTTTGTTTTGAGCTTGTCTTGGTTTTATATTGCATTTGCCTTGCCTTTTGTCTTGGATCCCATTTTCTGTGTTTTTCGTGCGCCACCTGTCCCTGGCTCTGGCACACCCCATCTCCTTTTTTCTGTGGGCTTTATTTAATTTCAAGTTTCGCTTTACTGCTCTCTCTCCTCCCCATTGCGCTGGGGCTCTGTTCTGGGTTTGTCTTTTCCTGTTTTATATTTAACTTCTCGGTTTACCTTTTTTCTTATTTAATTAATTTCACTGTCTGCCTTTCGTGGGCGTTGAGTGTGCTTGTGTGTGTGTGTATGTGAGTGTGCTTCGGACATGGCCAGAAGCCCTTTGGCCTATGGCCCGAGAGCTCGCTGCTGCGGGTCAAAAGCGAAATGTATTTAAGCTTCCATCATTTCTCACTGTCCCCACTTTTAAATCTCCCCTTTGTTTTGTTTGTCCCTCTCCCTCAGTTTTTTATTTTTCATAGTTCGCAATTATAATTCTCGCACACGCGATAACATTTTAATTATGAAATAATATTGTCGTAAAATTACATGCAAATTTGTGAATCCCAGCCCGCATTTATCATTTATCGTTAATCGCCAGTCGTTCCAGTGTCGGGGATTCAATTTAATCTAATATTATGGCAAAGAGACACATAAATTATGGAGATTTTTAATGAGCGCCAGGAGAAGGATAACGAATGGTGGTGGTGGTGAGGGGTGCAACCTTTTCACTGCCAATTAGAGAGTGTCTCAAGGCTTCCGGCTGTCGCAGCTGTGTGGCATTCAGCATCCGCCCGCCATTTTGGTGCCACAATTAAAACATAAAAGTCACTCATACGTCATGTAAGCCCACTGAATTTCCTTGCCTGAGCCTGTGCGTGTGTGCGGGTGTGCCTGAGTGTGGGTGTGTTTTGTGAGCATTTATGGCATTTTGTGCACAGCATGAGCCGTGCTGATAGGCCACACTCCCCCTAGTCCACAGCCCTCCCCCTACGGCTGTGGTCGCACGCAGCACAGAAATCGTTGCCTACTTTTGTGGGCGGCTCACCGTGGAAAAATGGCGTGGAAACTGAAAAGCCCGAAAAACGCAACAAATGTCGAATGCAAATAGCGGAGGTGTAGCAAAATTACACAATGTAATTTATGTGTGTTTGTCTCGTCCAAATATTCGCTTAACGTTTCTATTTTTGGTGCATTAAATTTGGAAAAATTCTCGCGGTAATCATTACAACAATAGCTAACAACAAATGTTTGCTTTGTTTACTTTGCCAAATTATTTTCCATATTCAGTCATTTAATTAACCAATGAAATATTTATGCATTTAACTGTAAGCCAAAGGCGAACGCATTGTTTAGAATTCTAATATGTATGGCATTTTAATTATGGAAAGAAAATGTGTACCAAAAAACACCGGACATGTTTTTATTTATTACAATATTCTTTTTGTTATTTAGTAATTAGATAATTTGAAATATGTATTGTAACATTAGAAATATTATGGTTGTTATTATCTAATTAGGACTGATGTTTTCTTTGCTTTGAATAAATAACTAATTTAGAAAAGTTCAAATAAATTGTGCAATATTTTTATATGTAAGTCATGGCTATTATTTTAGTATATTATTTTTTCCTTAAATCATTTTGGGCACCTGAAATATATATTATTTATTTGCATTCCTCCCACTCTGTGTCAGAATGTGAGCCATTTCAATTATCCATTTGGGTTTTGCGGGTTTTTAATGCATAATTTACGCTGCTCTCCCATGGTGCCTGTCCCACATTACGATATTTTATTTATATGCCAACATTTTTCTCCATTTTTTGTGTTTGTTTATTTGTAATAGCAGCACACGCATGCAGCCCCTCCCCTGTGTTTTTTTCACCCCCCTCTCAGTTCTTGTTTGGTTTACAACGAAATATAATTTGCGCATTTTACCTCCCACTTTTTTTTCCTTTCCCGGCATTCTTTTCCTTTATTTTTTTTATATTTTGTGCTGGGGGAACAACAACTTCTTTCACTTCCGCTATGCGACGACACTTTTCCTTCGCTTGTTGGTAAGGGGGTAAAGAGGGGGGGGCTTTGTTTGGAGGGGGGTACAGTGTGTGTTTTACTATGTAAATGTGTGAAATTGCTACGCGCCGTATGAAAATTCCCACACGAGGCGCCACACGAGACTTGGCTGCCAGTCGTCTCTGTTCGCTCTGTTTGCCTTTTGTTATTATTATTTCCCTTTTGCCTTCAACCTTTTCACCTCCCTGAGCCTTCGTGGGAGCTAAGGACTTGGGTGCACTCAAAAGAACTGGGATTAAAGCAGTCTAAAGGTGATAAAAGTCTATTCAATTGAATAAGTTTTCATTAAAGAAGTAATTGAAAAGCGACACGTTGCATGTTCAATGCTTGTAAAGTCTCTAAAGTTATTTAATTACCTTTGTTAGTTAGGTCTCCCCAATTCTATTTCCCAGTGTCACGCTTTTAGCCTTACTTTATATCCTTTTTTACTCCTTTGTTTTGCTCCTATCTCGCTTCTTTACTTTATGATTATTATTGTTGGCGAAGCTTTCGCACAGAAGTAAATATGAACGTCTCGCCTCGGGCTAAATATGTTGTAACTATAAAAATACTCGTTGTTGTCTCATTGTTGTTATTTTTTGTGTGAATTATTACTAAGGTAAACTTTCTGCAGTCACTGTGCCAACGGGGTAAACATTGAAATGCGTTTAAGTCGACTGCGCTTTGGCCTGGGGCTTCGCTTCCATCTTAGCTGCTTACTTTTCCTGGCGGTTCCTGCTGCCACTATTTTTTGAAACCCCTTATTTAGTGACTGCTTCAAAGGAAAATGAGAGAGCCCCCCGCCTTAGTTAGTGCTCCTTTTTCTCTGATCCTGTTGGCAATGGCAAAGTCTAAGCGGTTTACCGGGGGAACTTGCATCGCAGGATTCAAATGAAAGCTGACAGCTCGCGACGAGTCAAAGTTCAACAGTCTGTCTTGGGGTAGTGGGTGTATGACACATTTGCTAGCTCTTACATTACAGCAAAGTAAACAAAAGACACGCCGGAGGGGGTGGCAGTGGCAGTGGCATAGGGGCTGCAAAACAGACACTGCAAATCCCTCAGGAATGTCTCAGTGCGACTGCCACGCCCACTTGATATCCTAAAACAGTGCCTCAAATACTCGTCCTTTTATAACAATTCCCTCAATGTGCCAGTGTGTGTTTGGAGCTCATCAAGTGTCTGAGGAGAGTGAAGTGGATGGCAAAAGAAAAGCGAACTGGGAGCTCGAAACGCTGCAGGGCGGCATGAAAATGTTCAAGTGTGTAAAATGTTGAAATTGCATAATATTTTTTCACCCACACACACACACAGACACACACACACACGGACACATATACTCGTAAAAACAAACGAAAGGATAGACAAGGATCTGACTGCCTTATTGTCGCCAGACGCTTATCGGGTTAAGAAAAGTAATCCTATTCTGGCCCAAAATTCTTAAGAAATCAACTGCAAAATACCCTGGAATATAGAAATTGGTTTACAAAATATTTTAAGGTTTGAATTTATCTTTTTACTCATTTTTTTTAATTAATAAAAGTCTTAATTATTCTTTGGCAACCTTTAAACTTTATCTTTCACCTTAACTATTTCAATTGCTTCTAGTTAAATATTGCCCACATTAAGTTACTAAGTTACTGAGTGGAGAATGAGAATTAAATTACTTGGTTTAAATTAAAATACATTCTTAATACAATCTTTAGTAAAAGATTAAAAATAAGTAACTCTAATGTCAGCAAAATTTGTACTAATAAATCATCCTTGCCTAGAATCTTGGATAATACAATAAATCTATGATTAAATCTTCCCCTTAGACCTCAAGCTACTTTTAAGTCCATATACAGCTAACAAGTATTAAGTCGCTTATCTCATTTATTTAATTAAACATTATTATATTTAAAAAAATTGTAGTTCTTATTACTTTAATTAACCCTATACTCCCCGCTTGCTTTTAACTGACAATGGGTGCCGGAGAAGAAAGCAAAACAAGTACCGCTGCGAGCTGTGCGACATAATCAGACGACAGCGACACCGCCAAAGGACAAAAGGGGTGAGGGAAGAGTGGGACTTACTGGGAAAACCAGCTGGAGAACGGGCTGGAAAACTGAGGGGCAGCTGGAGGAGAGCTGAAGAGCGAAATTGCAGTAAAAAAGGCAACTCAAGTGCGCAGCCCTTAAATGAGGAAAGTTTAATGCTTTCATAAGCACAACAAATCCTAAAACAAACCCCCAGCCCCTAGGCAAAGCTACTAGCTCCCAAGCCCAGTCATCCTTTTCATTTCTTCTATTTTTTTTCCTCCCCCCCGAAACCGACCAAGTGAAAAATAGACGAACGCTGCGTGGAGCCTTTTTCCTGGCATATCTTGGCGTTTTATGAGCCAGCCTGCTCTATCCCTTTCCTCAAACCCGCCTCTGTGTCCTTTCCTCTCGCGGCACTTGTGCTGCGGCTGCTGCAGGTATAAAAATCAAGAGTTTGTTGTCTTTGGCTGCGGGGCAATAATTTTTCCAGCCATTTTTGCATTTCTTGCCTCCATCTTCATTTCGCTGGCTTCCATCCCATCCCATGCCATTCCTTTGCAATGAAAGTGCACAAGTTTTGCGCTTAATGGGTCATTTGTCTTTTTTTATAAGGTTTACGGATGGGTATTTTGGTGGTGGCGGAAAATTAGGGGTGGCTTGGGTGGAATATCTAGGGGATCTCTTCGAGGGCATATCGGATTATGCATTGTGTGAATTATATATTATTATTTGATTTGATTTGATTTTTATTTGACTTCCTAACGCTACAAGCTTAAAAAAACTTATA
>JAEIIH010035521.1:0-15643 GCA_018904745.1 Drosophila orosa
AATGTAACTAGATGTGCTACATTTTACTGCAACCTCAGAAATATCGATATCTATATCTACGCTTAATGACTTTCATCACTGATAACTGTTTTGTGTTTTTATGTTTTCTACTAGAATTTTTCCAAAGCAAAGAATTTAACTACAAAAGCCTTCTCTATTATTTCGTGCTCAGTATTCAGTTTGGTTAAAGCCTAGATTTCGGTAGTGGTTTCATTCCTAATCTTATACTACTTAAATGGCAGAGACCAGCAGCTCCTTGACGTATTTCATTAAATAGTAATCCGTGGTGATGAGAAGATCACTGATATGTTATCGGTTAATATTGTTATGTACCGAGTAGAATAACTAGAACATGTTTACCTTTAATATTGCACAGAGCATCTAATAAACGGTCCAACTTCTGAAAACATCAAATATTCAGCAACACACTTAAACTTTGTAATTTCCCAAAAGACTAAAAAAGAGTTTATAAACGACGTTTAAAAAAAGGTATATTTTGGGAAATTAGAGAAAGTATCGATGGCGGTCCATTTATTATAGCTTTACCGCCACGGGTCGGTTTTAATAACATTAGCGATTCCTTTTCATATTATGTATATACGGTTATCGGTTAGGCTATCCCGCATGTGACCTTTATTAATATTGCAAAGATTCAATAGTTCGCCAGATACTGCACTACTTCAATCAAACCTTTAATGCACAAAATTAACAAAGTAAAGTTTCTTTACCAAAAAACTAACTGATGACTGCAGTTTAAGGCGCTTGATAATCTGACACAGTATCCTTGGCCACGTTTGTCCCTCGTATTCGGGCAAACTGGAGCGGAAACTCGAACCCAGCGGTGGCCCTGCGGCGTGCGTAGAAATTGCTAGCAAAATGTTGTGTCAAGTGCAGTCGGTGTGCCCGAACACCCACCCATCCCTTGGATTTCGGTTCCGAGGAGCACAACAATTAACCGTAGATCCGAAAACTCTCCTTGCCGGCTCAATGAGCACGTCACGGGTTTACGCTAAATTTATGACTAAAGAAGCGTTATTAAACGATGCCAACGCCGATGGCGGCCATTTATAAACTTGTTGTTAAGAGGGCAAATGGTGCAGGGGGTGACAGCGGGGCTAGTAACTCTTATTAGCATAAATAGAGCAGCATGTCAGCACGCAGCGCTTTGTAAGCCAAGTAGGGGACTCCAATTACGACCAACATCATCCCTTCCAGCCGTAGCAACAGTAGCAGCTGCAGCGAGTTCCGTCGTGGGGTCAAAAGGCAAAGGCAACATGCCAGCCTAAGTTCCAAGTGCTTCTGGAGAGGAGAGATGAGGCCCTTACTAAGTCAATATAATAAATTACTCGGATGGCTGCAAGAAGTTCCTGCCAATACTCTCAATACGAGTCTCGTATCGACTGCAGCAGACGCCCTGCTCCAGGTCCCTGCTTCAATGGTACTCACTTGGGGCCAGCGGCTCGAGGGGAGGTCGCTCCGAAGGACGTGTGAAAGAAGCAATCAGCAGAGCAGTGTGGGATGTGGCTGGAGTGCGAGATGAGGGCTAGACAAAGGGCAAACAAAGGCTGCCGAAAGGAGCTGAGGGTCGAGATATTGGGTGGCGTCTCTATCAGTAACTTCCCATGCAGCGTCCTGGCAAAATCACACATAATGCGTCGCCGTTTCTCATAAAAATTTCATTACGCTGGCCGTATTGTCTGTCAAGTTTAATACCGGACCATTTTAGTACATTGTTTAGGTTTGAGACATACCTATAGAAGGAGACCTTTTGCGACACAATAAAGTAACTTTATGTACACGTTTGATCAGCTTTTAGCTCTGGAAAAAAAGATAAACTGGCTGAAACCTAAGGATTTCGCTCCTTTCGAAAAAATCATTTTTGTATTACTATTACATATTTCCTTTTTGTGGAGTAAATCTAATGCAACGACAATGTGTAATAAATATCATAGAACTAGTCTCTCATAGTCTCTCTGCTTTCAGCTTTCCTTACTTTCTGCTTTAAATTTTACGCTTAAAGAGCTATGGTGGTCTTGCTTAGGACTACAGTTAATGTATATGTAAGTGCGTAAATATACGCGCGATTGTTAAAGTAATCTGTTACGTCATTACGGCAGACTTATTTGAGAAAGCCTCCTCCAAAGTAGCGTGCATTAATTTATGTGTTAGCTTTCGTGGTGGGCGGATGTATAAAAGTACACATGTGGGAGTGTTCCTCCATAGGAGAGGCAGTCCTGCATGACCGTATTCTCGTCCCTCTCCTGTTACAGACTTGAGCAAAACGACTTCGTGATTAAAGTCCTCTTACTTACAGAATCCGGTCGGAAACAGGAAGCGGCTGATGGCAGAGACGGCCTAGAGCTGGCCACGTCGAGAACGTAATTAACCATTAACAAGCTGGCACGTGGCGAGGAAGGATAAATACAAAATCAACAAAAATGTTGCATCGCCTTAAAGGGTCAACGTCTGTTTCCAAGGATACTGCAACGCGGAGAAAACCCGATATTGGTCGCGGGAGCCAACTTCGTTTAAATTAAGTGCCGCCAAAAAAGCAGCCAGCCAGCCCTCAAACTCCTCCTTCGCGTAATGTTTGCGCACCCCTGTCGGGCTCCAGCTGGAATCGATCTCTCAGGACCCTTGTACCTCCTGCGCCGCCTACTTCTCCTGCTCCTGCTTGTCATAAGTCAGAGTGGGCAGGCTCATGGAGAGGTCTTTACTCTCGGCTACCTCACTGGCTCGCAAAGGCGGCCGGGAAACCTGGACTACCAACGCCCTGGTATCACCATTTCCGGAGCCATCTCATTAGCGGTGGAGCAAGTGAATGCCGGTCAACTCCGTGACCGAGGTCATTCGCTGCAATTTGTTGTAGCCGAAACATTTGGCGAGGAAGTGGCCAGCATCCGGCAGACGGCGGCGCTGTGGACCCAGCAGGTGGCCGCCTACATAGGACCCCAGGAGACGTGCGTGCATGAGGGTCGCATGGCGGCAGCCTTCAACCTGCCCATGATATCCTATGTGAGTAGCTGATCCTTCTCTATATACTTCTATATATTATAATCCCATCTGCAGTACTGCACCCACCGCGATCCCTCAAACAAGGTGGATTTTCCCACCTTTGCAAGGACCCGACCGCCCGACACGCAGATCTCCAAGTCGGTAGTGGCCCTGTTGTTGGCCTTTAACTGGACCCAAGTAAGCTTTTTGTACTTGGACGACAGCAGTGGTCAGTACCAACCGGTGGCTGAAACGATTCTGAGCACATTGACTGTGGCTGGAGTAAGCGTAAGGGATGTTCGCACCTGGAACACCATTTACCACCATGGATTTATGGCAAATCCCTTTGATGCACTAGTGGAACAGACCTATGTCAACACAAGGAGTAAGTGGGGAATCAATTCCGACTGTTTCTAAGCATTCAGCATATTTTTGTATGATCTGAAGGATTGTTTAAAGAAATAGCTTATATGTTAGGACAATCCGCTACCTTTATCTAGCTTGTGTTCTTAGTGTAGAATTTTAATAAGGTCTTTGAGAGCTTTGTTTGTCATACTTTTTATAACCTACCTATTGAAGGCGAGTGGAGCGTCAAATTGTATATTGAAAGAAGCGGTTCAGAGAATTAGTTTTTTGTACTCACGTCGACATATAGTTGCAGTTATGCATACATCAACAAGATTTTATGAATTGATCTGCATACAAACATTTTACACGTTGCGACTTAAGATCGCTATCGCTATATAAATTATCAGATAAACGTATAATCTTATAAACTTAGGTAAATGGAAATTTTTAATAACGAAAAACCTCCAATTTAACTTTGAAATATCGATATTATCGAAAATAACACTTTATCACTTATATCGTTACTTTAAAATATTGATTTATGTGAACTCCTTCATCAAATACCATTACACTATCGATGTATGGATATTTCTGACATTCCTTATATATAGAGTGGATCGCAGCTTATTTCGTGCAGTGAAGAAACAAATAAATTAAAAGGTCCCTGTGGCTAAAAGATTAAAGATAATCCAAAAATAAACGCAGTATTTCAGATCCGTGTACTAAAATCAATATTGAATAAACACATTCTTCTTAATCTTAAAAACAATTGAAGAATTTACCAAACACAAATTTATTTCATTCACTTTGTTTAAATCACATATACATTCGAATTTTCCATTTTTTTTTTATAATAACAAGCGGTTTTTGTTCTTTAATAACTGTATTTGGAGCATTTCGACCGTTTTCTTTAGCGCGATCTTCACAGGCAAACCATTAAATTATGTGTTCTAGGTATCTGAGAATTAATTATGCTATTTGTACAATTGAGCGCCGATTTGTTCTATTTTAAAGTGATTGAGAACTAATTATCGTATTTTATGGATATTCGGGATAGCATTTTACTTATTCCCCCATATCCCTCTTATTTTAGTGTGATCTGGCCAAGAAAGGAATTAAATGTACATTAGATAGTAATTCCAATGTCGAAAATGATGAAATGAAATAGCTGCACGAAATAAGCTGCGGCGTGAAGAATTGCCTTAAATTTGGTTTATTTTTATATTACTGTTTGGTCTTAATAATTAGGAAGATTATTTTTTTATTAAAATTAAAATACTCAATTTTTATTGTACGTATATTTAAAACGATTTAAAAAGTAACTATAGCGTCTATACTGAATTTTAGTCATATAACCACCCAAACACAAATCAGCTAATCCTTTTCAATATCCGACTAGTCTATCTGATCTTAGGGCACTACTATGAGCACGTCGGCCTCATGGTAAGTCTCCAAAGGCGGGGACTCCTATCGCAAGGCGACTACTTCGTGGTGGGCATCGACATCGAGCAATATGAGCCGGCTAAGCCCGAGAAGTATTTGCGCGGCCTCCTGCTTGAGGACGTGGAGCCCCTGGCCGTGCAGGCCTTCCAGTCCTATCTGGGAATCATTCCCACGGCGTCTGTCTCCTTCGCCATGTTCGCCAACGAGGTACAACAGCTGACTCGCCTGACAGGGTGGTGATTGATGCGTTGCATCCGCCATCATCCCTGCTCATAAGTTTGGGATCTTTCACCACATTGACCACAGTATCTGACCCATTTCAATGCTGTTCGCTTTCAGGTTAACAAATACATGGAGCGACCGCCATTCAATTTCCCCAATCCACTGAATCTGTTCGGCGGCGTTAAGCAGGTTCGCCCACCCACTGGCATGAAACTGAAACCATTCACTGGCCTCCATTTCTTGTCCTCCCCCAGATAAGCGCCGAGGCCGCCTATCTCTACGATGCCGTGCATCTGTATGCCAAGGCGCTGTTGGAAGTCCTTGATTCGGGCGGCAGGCCGAGGAACGGCAGCGCCATTGTGGCGGCCATCAAGGGCTCGCGCTATCGCAGTGCAATGGGGTGAGTGTTCGTCTCGGCCATCTAATCCGGCTATCACTCTAAATCGAGTCCCTCTCAGCTATCACGTCTACATCGACGAGAATGGAGATGCGGCCGGAAACTACACAGTATTAGCTAGGGGGAAGGTCCGAAACGGACGCAACCAGACGGTGCTGGGTCTGCGACCCGTAGGCACCTTCAGCCACAGAAATAGCAGCCTCAGCAGCAGCACCGAGGCTTTGCCCGTAAGTAAAACACTTGTTCATAGGTATGTACGTTTCTTTTGTAACTTGCTATACGCTACTTTCCCTAATCGCAACCGCGCAGCCACAGGTAAGCGCTTCTGCCAGTCTCTACTAATCACACACTTTATTCTTAGTCTTTGGTTCTAATCCGCTTCCCCTTTAATTCTCCGTAGGATCTCAATCTGTTCAGGCCTATTGACTGGGTGGGAGGTACGCGGCCAGCAGCTGCCCCTAGCTGCGGCTTTGGCGGCGAGAAGTGCGTCAGTGAGTAAAGAGTTTTGTGTCCTAGTCGCATCCCTTGATCGACTTTTCCCATCTGAACTACAGATTATACTGGCGAGATTTCGGCGGCCATTGCCGGGGGAGCTCTGCTGTTGCTGGGCTTGGTTCTACTGGTTCTTTACCGCAACTGGCGCTATGAGCAGGAACTAGATAGCTTGCTCTGGAAGATTGACTTCCGCGAGGTGCAAATGCACGAGAACGAGCGGGAGCAGCAGGCTCAGAAACAAACGCGTGTAAGTCTTGCTCCTTTGACAAACTATAGCCTAATAATGAGCTTGGTGCTTGGTCTATTAGTATGGGCAAAAACGATATCAGTTAATAAGATGCATAAAGGCATACGGCTGGTTTATAAAAACGAGGGAGAAAGACAGCGTCCAGCGTAGTGCCAGCCGCTCTCTTGCATGCAGTTCAAAGTTATGCGTATTACGCATCTTATTTATTAAAATTTTTTTGTTGAATTAGGAAGCTTCGAATTCCGACTTATGGGCATTGGCCGGTTTGTTAATAATAATAATAAGGGAAAGAGAGATCTCTTTAACTGTTAAAGCATCTCATAAATATACGCGGTTGATAGCTAGTATTTATATGTTTTTCTGGATGCAGATAGGAGGAAGCTACTAATCCTCCCGTATTTCTCTGTCAGCTGCAAGACTATATTTTCTTATGGAGCAGCCGCTTGCCCCATTCCATCTAAGCCTTTTCTCCCGCCATTGCATGTCTGACATTAGCTCTTGCTAAATCATTTGCCGCGTCGTCTTCCTTCGCAGTCTACCCACCCCCTGATCCGGACCAGCCAGGTGAGCCTTAGCTCCAATCCAGACGCCGACTTCCGCTACACAACCATCTTCACGCCCATCGGCCTGTATAAGGGCCAGCTGTACGCCATTAAGAAGGTCCGTAAGAAGAGCGTCGACATCACTCGCGAGATGAAGAAGGAGCTGAAGCTGGTGAGTTGGTGGGTTCCGAAAGTGGCAGCCGAAAGTCACTTAACCCGTGAGTCCTTTTCCACAGCTGCGCGACGCCCGCCACGACAACATATGCGCGTTTATCGGCGCCTGCACGGACCCACCCAACATTTGCATCATCAGCGAGTACTGCACCCGAGGCAGCCTTAAGGTCAGTCCGTCTCCTCGAGACCCGAAGCGAACACTCCTGCCCTTCCGTTCCTTCATCCATCTTTTCTCTCTCTCTCACAGGATATTCTGGAGAACGAGGACGTCAAGCTGGACAACATGTTCATTGCCTCCATGGTGGCAGACATTATACGCGTGAGTGCTGTAACATTATACTAATGGCGGACCGACTACTGACCTCCTTCGTCCTTCGACCAGGGCGTCATCTATTTGCACGAGTCTCCCATTCGCTTTCACGGCGCTTTGTGCACTTCCAATTGTCTGGTGGACTCGCGTTGGGTGGTCAAGCTGACGGACTTCGGCCTGTTCGCCTTTAAGCAGGGAATTGAGGACAGTTTCACGGATATGCAACACATGTCGGCCAAGTGCCTCAGTGAGTGCCCTGTAACGCCCTAAATGTGTTCTCCCCGTAATCTCAACGTAATCATTCCGTTTCAGAGCTGCTATATCGCGCCCCAGAGCTTCTCAGGCAAGGTCCATCCTCGCTCGTCATGGGCACCCAGCGTGGGGACGCCTACTCCTTTGGCATTCTGCTGTACGAGATGCATGTGCGTCGCGGTCCCTTCGGGGAAACGGGCCTAACTCCCATGCAGTGCTTGCAGAAGGTGCTCCAGCCCCAGGACCAGGTGCATCCGTATAGGCCCTCCTTGCAGCCCCTAGAGACGGCCTTCGACTGCGTTAGTGAGTGCCTGCGCGAGTGCTGGGCAGAGCGACCCGAGGATCGGCCAGACTTCAAGACCATACGGGCCAAGCTGCGGCCTCTTCGCAAGGGGATGCGGCCGAACATCTTCGACAACATGATGGCCATGATGGAGAAGTACGCCAACAACCTGGAGGCCCTTGTCGACGACCGCACGGACCAGTTGCAAGAGGAGAAGAAGAAGACCGATGCACTGCTCCACGAGATGCTGCCGCGCTGTGTGGCCGACCAACTCAAAAAGGGCCACAAGGTGGACCCCGAGCACTACGAACAGGTCAGCATCTACTTCAGCGACATTGTTGGATTCACGGCCATGTCAGCCGAGTGCACGCCTCTGCAGGTGGTGGACTTCCTGAACGACCTCTACACCTGCTTCGACTCAATAATCGGCCACTACGACGTTTACAAAGTAGAGACCATCGGAGATGCCTACATGGTTGTTTCCGGTCTGCCCCTGCGCAACGGTGACCTGCACGCCGCCGAAATAGCCACCATGTCGCTGCACCTACTAAGCGCCGTCTCCGAGTTTAAAATCCGCCATCGGCCGACTAACCGCTTGCTCCTGCGCATTGGCATTCACTCGGGACCCGTCTGCGCTGGAGTTGTCGGCCTGAAAATGCCCCGCTACTGCCTCTTTGGGGACACCGTGAACACAGCCTCGCGCATGGAGTCGAGCGGCGTACCGCTGAAGATACACTGTAGTTGGCAGTGCCGACAGCTACTGGAGCGTCTGGGGGGCTACCACTTTCAGGAGCGCGGCGTAATCTCCATGAAGGGCAAGGGAGAGCAGCGCACCTACTGGCTGCTGGGCGAGGATGAGGAGGCACGCGACCGCCGCACCTACGAACGGTCCCAGAGACGAGGCTCGAGAGCTCTTAACAAGTTCATCCAGGGCACCATTAAGCAGGCCCAGGAAAAGGCCAACGACTACGGTATACGCTCCTCTCTCAAGCAGAAGAATCTCCTGCGCAACTCCCTAGCCCGCTCCTCCAGCCTGGAGTCTCCCAAGAAGTTGCGCTTTGCCGCTGGCAGTCTCCTTGAGCATCATCGCTACCACAGGTTTGCAAAAATGATTAATTTCAGATTATGAACATTTAAAATATATTAAATTACTTATTTACCTGATATTTTTTTCAGTGACGAAGCTCTGCTCGAGGTTGACTCCTACACAGGCCTTCGGCGCTCTTCAGGGGGATCCACACAATCCCGCTACGAAGAGACGACGCTCTCGCTAACCCTATCCTGCCAAAGTATTGAGGTGCTGGGCGGTCAGCTGGGCAAACGACGCCCCTCCTCGTATCCCACTGCCAACACGCCGCTCTTGATGAACCACGTGGAGGTGTAACACGGAGTGTCAGTACTTAACCCATATACAGGGATCTTAGGAATATTTGTGTTCAGTATATCTCGCCAAGTATTTGCAACGCTTTTAGTGTGGTCTGTAGTATATCAGCAATGTAATTCTAGCAACTGCGGCATCAGCATATTGTGAAAGTGATTATAAATCTAGTCATTGTTTAAACACATCCATGCGCTAACCTAAAGCCAATCCATTTAGTCAAAGGCCTGTGTACTCAACGGCATTAATAAAGAGGAAAAAGTGAAAAGAGAGCCAAGTAGTTTGTATATTCAAGGGCATTTTTATTATGAACTTGACTTTATGCAATTCGACTTTATTTTACTGGTGTCTTCGAGACAGTTGCCTTTATTGTTGTATAGTAATTGTGTTCATTTGACAAACTTAACGATTTCATTATATAACTTTAGTCTAAAACCGATTTGTGCATTTCTCTAGGCATTATAAATACAGTATTTGATTTGCCGTTCATCGCAATATGTACTTTTGTATCTCCGAACAATTCTTTTTGTCAAAGCCAGCTTGCAAAAATGTCTAAAATGTCCATAAGATTGTTTTCGATATTCAAGGAATGGTTGTAAATAATTATATGCTCTTATTCGATAACAATTTTAAATCTTTTTCATATTTTTGTTTTGTTTTATGATAAGCCACAAGCTTTAAAGCACACTTCAATGCGGTTTGTTTAATTGGGTTACAATTTTGTTTATGATTTAATGGAGAAAAGTCCAATCCGTATTGCTTGTCGTGAGAGAATCCGATTTTGTGTGAGTGAGTGTGTTCGATTTTGTGGAAGAAAGGGTGGGAAGTGAGCTAATAAACTTTGTTTATATATATTTAATGCTACACAATGCAACAACTCTAAATAACAATCTCAAATCTCATATATGTCAATATTGTATCAACTAGGTATGAATGTATAACGCTTTTCTTGGGTCTCGCCCGTTCGGTTTCTTCGCTATCAAAATATTTGCAACAACAATGGATCTAATCAAAAATACGCAAATGTACAATTCTTAGTTATTGTTCGACTGCCTCCGCAATCACTCGCCACTGACCACTGCCAGGGGTTCGGGGATCAGGGTTCGGGGTTCGGGGTTAGTCCTTCCCAGAGGACCGACAACAAATCTGCTCGTATAAATAAATACGCTATATAATATACAGTAAATATGTGTATATGTATATGTCGGTACTTGTTAAATGCGTCTCTGAAAAATATACTCGCAACATTTGATTATAATTCAGGCTGCACTCGAAGGCGAGTGCCGAGTGCCATTTATAAATTGATCAACAACTTTAGGTAGCCAAAGCCAGCAACGAAGGGTTCGGCAGCCGAGCCTTGTGGCATCTAACAACAGTAAGCTATTTTACTAGAGGACCTGCTGAATCCTGGAGGAGTTCGTCCTCTGTTTCCAATCAAGTCTGCTGGTCGCAGAGGTGTGCCAGTAGCCCAAGGGTTACAGATTATGTCCAGCTTGGAAAACAGATGCGCAAGTCTTCATCTTGGCTTCTTCACCATGCTGGTCGATCTGTGGGAGAACAATGTAATTCGTATAAAATAGTTTTATGAATGCCGAGATTCTTCTCTGTCAGACCTCCTCACGCCGTGTCGTGGACTGGCAGGGGGCGTATTGCAGGGGGAAGGCGGAGCTGAGCCTCCAGACGAGCCTCTCGAGGATGATATAGACAGTGTGGAGGCTCTCGGCGCCGAGCAGCCCAGGTAGATAGCAGATCCCTTATCGGCCTCGCGCAGATCGACCCGAGACCCATGGACGGAGGAAGGAACTGAGCCTATCGGTAGACTAGGAATTGTTATCTAAAACGCCTTTAGATGCCCTCTAGACTCCCTTGAAAGCCCTACTCACCCGTATAGGCATGCAGCCCGGCCGGACTGCTCCGTGGTCGTACTCCGAATCCGCTCACCGTGCTGGCACTCCGCTGCAGCTGGGCCGAGCCGTGATCCTCCCGGGCCGAAGACTCCCTCCGACTCCCAGCGCTACTCACGCGGGGGTTCCCGGTCGCAGACCCACCTGGCCGGGGGGATCGTTGGTTCTTGCCCTGCTGCTGGTAGCGCTGCTCTTGCTCTCGGCGCGCGTCCTCGAAGGCGGCGGCATACTCGGCGGCCTCGCTGGAGGTACTGGGTGGCTGGTCAAGGGCGATCTCGTCCTCGGGGATGCGTTCGCTGCCCACGGAGCGGCGTGCCATTGTCAGGGGCGAGTGCTTGGGCGATGTCGGGCAGGACTGGGCGACCACGTTGCTCACGCTGAGGGTGCTGGACGAAGCATTGGTGTTGGAGGACTGGGCGCGCAGACGCGAGTGGGTCGATGCGCTGGAGGGACGGCGTCGGAACAAGCCCTTGCTGGGATCCATGTTGCAGACGCCTGCAACATATAACGCAAATCAAAGAGAAAGATTTAAGGGCTTGCAGGGTCTCATTGGAGATTTATTATCTGTAACTATGCTTTCTTTGGGCTGGATTTGGACTGACGTCGTTTGTGGAGTCTCACAGAACTCCGCGGCGAAGGCGGGAGGTCACGGACACAGCTCTCTAATGGGTT
Source organism: Drosophila orosa (assembly GCA_018904745.1). Lineage (NCBI taxonomy): Eukaryota > Metazoa > Arthropoda > Insecta > Diptera > Drosophilidae > Drosophila > Drosophila orosa. The sequence goes on from JAEIIH010035521.1 coordinate 11,662, forward strand.
GTCCGAATCAATATTATTGACGAACCGACCCTTGTTCTTGCTGGCTCCGTCGTAGTACCGCACGTTTGCCATCAAGTCCTCGCCAGAACTGCTGCCTACCACGTCGTGCTGATCTCTGGATGCCGAATGAATGGTGTTGTCCTTCCATTTCTCCGCCGCAAAGCTCAGCGTGTACGCCACGCTCCTTTCGGCCGAACCCTCGACTTCTCCCGCCCCATTTCTGACAAACAACACGTGCGCACCTGTGGGACACTTTTCGCCGCGGGAGCAGTTGCCCTCGCAGATGTCACGGTTCTGCAGAAGCTCCTGGTAGTTATCCAGCGCTGTGGCGACCTTCGTCCGGTCAAGCTGCTCCAGGGCCGAGGAGGGGAAACGCTCCCGCAGCCGGCGACGCTCCTCGGACAGCTTGAATTGCTCAAACTCCTGTAGCTGGGTCTGGAATCCCGTGTTAGGATTGGCCACCGCGCGACCGGCCCGCACAACCTTCAGGGCCTCCTTCCAATTGAGGTGCGTGGCCGTCATAATGTAGGCGACGGCCACGGTGACTGAGCGCGACATACCCGCCAGGCAATGAATGAGCACGTTGCCCTCGCGCAGGCGGGCGGCGTGGATAAAGTCGTTGCAGACAGAGAAGTACTGGGAAAGATTCTGGTCCGGCGTGTCCGAGGCCATCACGCACAGGTAGTGCTTGTCCTGTAAGGGATCGAGTGCAAAATGCATTAATATATTGGTGAGCACACAGCGGAGAGGCATATCTACCGGCAGCAGACGTCGCGGACTGTCATGTATAGCGATGATGTGCGAGATCTTGAACCTCTCCAGTTGTGTGTGATCCTTTGAGTCGCGGTAGTTGCCCACATATAGTCCCGGCAAGACCTGAAACACAAAAAGAAGGGTAAACTCAACCATCATTTCAGGCTCCGCCGGCTCCGAGGATACCTCGCCCATGTGCCAGTTCATTTGGGGCGATCAGATACCGGTATATGTATGAATTTGAGTGCTGTTTATAGGCTCGTGAATGTTTAGCCTTGCATGTTATTTAGTTTCAGTTGCCGTGACAACAATCGGACCAGAAATGGTGGTACCAGACTAATGGAACTCTGAAAAAACTACCACAATACGGCCTTGGCATTGGATTTATAATCAATTGGAAAGTCTTAAAGTATGCAATATATTTAAATAAAACTTTTTTTATTGCATGCCTTTGAAAAACCTTTAAATACCTATTATTGATATTATTATTATTTGTGACAACTAAAACGATTTAGCCTTTTGTTTATAACAATGTTAAAAACTATGTTAAGTTAAAACTGTAACTTCAAAACGGATATTTTTTTCATGTTGAGCGTTACAGCATCTTAAAGTAAAGTTCTTGCTCTTTAAACTCAGTTTTTAAAATTTGGAATAGTCTTTATTGGTCTCCGAGATATCATTCTTTGAATTTATATTGATATTTGTCCATATACATATATTGTCAAATATACCACAATTATATATGTATAGAAAACTATGAATATAAGTTTAAGAAAAGATATCTCGGAGTCAAAAAAAGATGTATACAAATTTTAAAAACTGATTGTGGAGGGAAGGAACAGTACTTTAAGTTGCCGTATCGACCGTTTTGAAAAAAAAAAGTTTTCAAATTACAGCACCATAAAAGTACAAAAAAGGGGACAATTCTGAATATTTCTGAATTTTAGCACTTCGGGATAGAAAAATGACTGTGTACTGGATACCTGCAACCTATATCTATATCCTATCAACAAAAATAATACTAAACTCTATCCCTCTTTCACAAATTTCAAATCATTTGTAAAAAAAGATTTCATTAGTTGTAAGCATAAACAATTTCACTCTTCAAATATTAATTGTAAATATAATAAAATAAAGTGTTGGTACTGTCGCTACAATTATGAGGTAGTTTCTACCACTTTTGGTTGTTTTTGATAAATCTGGTTCTTACCTTGTTCATGCCATTCCCCATGTTTCTTCATTTAAAGGTTGGGCTCGGTTACTCAATTGTCAAACGAATCGGCCTGAAAGCAGTGCTGCAACGAGAAGAAGGAGAGGAAGAGAATCCTTTTATTTGACAAGTTCAGGTCGGAAATTCATACGAAGGCCAGAGGTAAATGAAAATGTAAGGGGACGGGAGGCCCAATAGCATTTGCTGTGGGCGCTGGTGAAAGTGCAAGTGCAAGAGGCAAGTTGTTGCCACGGCCATGGCCGCCACTTCGCCGCAGCCGAGACATAATGGATGTCTTTGTCGCCACCTCCGTCGCGGAAGTAAGCCGGCCTTGACGTTGACTCTGTCGTGGCTCAGCTGCATCTCATTAGTGAGACAGACAGACAAATAGCCGGGGAATGTCCTGGTATTGGGATTTGGATTAGCTTTAGGCCGAAATGCCAGAGGCCACCACCTGGCGTGCTTGTTTGGCCCCCAAAAGTAGGCAAGGACAGGGGAGCCGACTAGAGTCGAGCTGGGGCCTTGCAACAGTTGGTTAAGCCCGCTCTCCATTATGGTTCAGGACAAAGGCAAGGGCCTCGTCACAAAGCAAGACGTGGGCATCGAGCCCGACCCCCCTCCCATGGGCTCACTTGGAGTCCGCCACATTTGCATAAGTGTCTTGCCTTGTTGTAATTTCATTCCCGGCACGTTGTCGTCGGGCCACGGCCATTAAATTGACTGACACACTTGAGCAGGAGCAGATAAGGCACGTGTGCCGCGCGAGCAGGAGAGCTGTCATTTACCAGTCAGCTTGTCCTGGCCAAGTAATGGACGCCCACACCCCTCTTCCGGGCCGGCATTACGAAATTACTAAATGGGAGCAGTCAATCCATCGTCTTATCCTCTCCACGTTCTATCGGAGGTATCGGAGGCAATTGATCAGCCGAAATGACTGCTTGGCAGCCTTTGGACAGCGGCGACACGGACTTCAAGTGCATCCAATCAGCATCACAGTGTCTATAAATAGTCTGCGCCAACTGCCAGCCGCCATTCGATTGAATAGAGCACCACTGACACCAGGCTCGCCTCTGCATGCCACCGCGTTCCCACCCACGCCTTCGCCCAGCTGCAGCACGGCAGACCCTGTGCATATCGGGATTAGCGGAGCTTTGCTGGAAAATCGCAAGCCGGAACCGTCTCCCTTGTGCGCGTAGGGTATAGGTCGTCCCTGAGTCAGGGCAAGCGTGTTGGTACAGCCAGTGGTCAAATATTTGGGGGCCATGATTGGAAAACATTTTTCCATTCAATTCATGACCGATTCCTAATGAAATCGCATTGTGGCCGACAGCCCTCTGCGCGCGCTCCTCCACTTTCGGGCCACTTGCCAAGGCGATTTTTTGTAAGCTCGGTCAGCAACCAAAAAAGTGGCGCCGACAGTTAGCGAGCAAAATGTATGGAAAGCTTTAATCAAATTAAATCATTTCCCGCTCTTTTCTCTTTCGCTTTCGCCTACTCTTGCCCGGCGGGACCTGCCTTTGCTGCCAAGTTTTTCACTTTGCGCTTTCCCCAAATGGCTAGTTTTTCCGAATACGTTTTCACTATCATTTCCCATCAATCGGCTTATAATTCGGGCTTTTTTTCCCCTCTCAATGTCATTCGAAACAGGGCAAGTACGTATAGTGTATGCATATAAATTAGCCGCTGTCGGCCTCTTCGTCCTTGTCCCTAGCCCATTTCGTGTTCCGCCCCCTACGGCTGGCAGTCAATTATATCGTTTAGACATTCTACATGAGCAATAAAATACATGCAAGCGGCACCAGAAGCCGCGCCTTTCACGGCAGGATAGTCCCGTGCTGGTGACGCTTTATGACTCCATCTGACTTGGCGCGCTGAGTCAATGTCAATGATGGAACGGCGAAATGTGGGTACGTATTAAAAAGAGACACAACGGGACTCAGCTACTGCGAAAAGGAGTCCTTCGCTATGGAGTTTTGTCTTTGGGCACAAACAGGACAAGCTAAGTGAAGAACAGATATA
>JAEIIH010035526.1:0-11971 GCA_018904745.1 Drosophila orosa
AGGGTTACTATTACTTGCAGCATTTAATACATTGATTTACTAGCTTACATTACAAAGTAAACAAAATAATGAATCTAGGATAGAGGGACTGTTAAGACTATTAATCCCACTTGACTTGGCCAAACCCAAGTTACAAGAAATAGAAAATAATACCACTTTAAGTGGAAAATACTTTTAAAATTCTTATGCAGTTTTCATGGCTGGAATGACACGGTTTTAAGGAGTTTGCACAACCAATTCTGGCTCTAAAGATAGAGTCGGAACCCGTGTGTTTCTGATGATTTATGGCATTTGCATACAGTCGCACCCATGCATATAAGCTGCTCAAATATTTACGCAAATTGTTGCGGTATTTAAGCAACTACTGTGTGGGCATTAGCCAGGCATTGACTTGGCAGCACATCTAAGTCTAAGCACCTTATGAGATATTGTTGGACTAACTGGCTGTGACTGACAAACTGACTGACAGACTGACTGATGGCATTCTCTCATACACAGACACAGTCTGAAACAGAAGCCAAGTTGGCATCCAAAGTCTCCAAACTGTGCAAATATTCACGTGAGCCGAGGGAGCCTGCCTTGTGACTGGAGGCTGCTCGGAAACGTTCGGACCAGGCCTTAATTAACGATTTCCAGGGGCAAGCTATCGGATATTTGATGGGAAAAATCCATAAATGTGCGGCGAGAGAGAGAGAGAGTAAGAGCACACAAGCCAATCGAATGGCATGATTGGCTGTATTTTGGCTCTTAGGTTTAGACCAACAAAGCCCATTGAGCTGTGGTTCGGCCAACAAAAGCTTGTATAAATCCACGTTAAAGTGGATTAAGTTGCCCGAAAGAAGGCAAGCTCAATGGGAACTAAAAGAATGTATATATAAATATATTTTCAGATGCAAAAATAATTTAGTGACAGCCCATATTGGGCTTATTGTTAGCCTTATTTATTGCTGGTTGAATCTATAGCGTATATATATATGGTTCCAATATATATGTATATCGATCAGAGACCCCCGTATCGCGTGCAATAAAAACGTGCTGCCTGAGCAGTTGAAAAATCGCGCTACTTGAACAAATAGACCCGTGGGTTTCCGAGTCGAGCGATATATAGTACTGCGAATATGGCCAATTACTGTTATTGGCTTTGTTTACATTCCGCTGGACAATTCGCGGTGCTTGTGCGCTCTATTAATTCTCTTTACAAGTTTAATTGACATTGGAAATTGTAAAATGCCGCGTTTTATTGCTCCCAGACCTCTTGCGCAAGCCAGAGCGAGCACCCCGAAAGACATAAGCCCAATAAAGATGGATGTGTATATTTATATATTTACTGCGGGGGCGAGAATCATCAATAACTAATTTGCATGGCTGGATTTCTGGGGTCCAAAGTGCTTTTTTCGCCAAAGGAGCAGCTCATAAAAGTATTTTCTCTCTTTGTTGTTTGAATTCTTGGCCCAATCTTGCATTATTTAGTCATCATCAATGCATATTCTCTTTCGTCTGCCCAAAAAAGGTTTGTTGTTTATAAGGCCTTTTGGGCAATAATTTCCATTGTTTCTCGTTTTTAATTAAAGGAAAACAACAACAAAACAATCACAAAAAATCAAGAATAATTAAAATGCGAAACAAGACGAAAACACACACTCACAAAGTCACAAATCGGAATCGAAATCGAGACATGAGCAAAGTGTGACACGGGAAAGAGAACAAAACAAAACAAAATGCTGGTAATTAAAAGTAAGATATGACGAGAACAAACAAAAATTGTATTTTTTGAGGAAGCACAAATTACACGAGGCATATCGTTGCGACAATATCGGAATCAGGGTGCAATATTTATAAGTCGCCGCACATACATAATAAATAAGAGCTCAACTCAGGAATCCGATCAGCTGATTTCGAGGGCTTTTCTTCCTCTAATTACCCCGCCCTGCCAGGGGCTAAGATCGGGCATTAACACATAATTATTATTATAACATCATAATCATAATGAGGCTTATTCCGCCTCGCCGTCTGATAGACAACCGGCTAATGGCAGAGAGGCGGGTCGGTTGCGAAGGCTGAAACAGATCCGCAGCCACGGTTGGGCGTCTGAGGCAATGACTTGCCCCAGCCGGCAGGTCGGGGTCACCAAATGAACCCCTGAGCCACCAGACGAAGGTCTCCGCAAAGAGTGGAGTATTCGGGGGAAGAAGAGCAGGTGGGTGGAACTATTTATTTTGGTCAATCAACGTTATTTTTCGCAATGCCCGAAAGAGTCAGGTGAATCATTAATGCAGATATAATTATTATTATATTTTTGTTAAATTCAATTTTTTTTTGGGGAAATAATAAAAGTTACTAATAAATTACTTTTAAAAGCAATCTGCATTAGTCTTTACCGTTCTTCTGTTGATTTTCAAAGGTTTCCCTTCTAATTTTTCCCAAAAAATTAACATAAACTAATTCAACTTTCCATTGTCTATAAGCTTTTGATGTCTCCAATTTAGATCAAAACGAGAAACCGAAACTGAAACTTGGCCAGTTGTTAATCACTGAAACCCCCATTAACATAGCCTGTTCGTTTGGAAAACCAAGGAAAAATGCCCGATGAAGGGTGGCCCAGATGGCTTGTTGGCTTCTAGTTCAATCAGAGCAGGTTAACGAGATGGCAAAAATACAAATCAGAGTTCCTTAATAAGAGCCCGCGACGGTGATGAATGACTTTTGGTTAGTGCGTGAATCGATATGCTTAATTGGCAGTCGAGGCAATAAACCAGCTGCGAGGAGCTCCTTCTGGGAGAAGTGTCTCCGGAGGCATCGCATAAATTAAGCTGCCGGGTAGGCTCGGGGGAGCCGGAAATGTATCTGAGAGTGTGTGTTGATTATACGGGGTGTGGGAGTGTTTCATGCCGGCAATTAATCACATATTCGACGGGTGTTAGTTCAACATTGGCAGCGCGTGGAGTTGGGGAAGGGTGGGGTTTCGGTTTCACAAAGGATCTCCTACGCAATCGATGCATTTTAGTCACTTGGCAAGGCGCTTGTTAAACACGCAGACAGTTAGAGGCAACGGAGGTGGAGGAGGAGATGGAGTAGAGTGGCGAACCTGTTCTTGAAATTGTCGGGCACGAAAATATTCCACCAGGAGTGGCGCTTCTCGCGCGGAAAGTACTCCCCGTGGCTGGGATCAATGATGTCGTCGTCGTCGTCATTGCCGTTTCCATTTCCATTCCCATTGCCATTCGCATAGCTGCTGGAGCTCTCGGTCAAGTCGCTCTGCGACTCGCTGCACATCATCCCGGAGTCCAGGCTTCGCTGGTTGATGTACTCCATCTTCTTGCGCCGATGCCGGTCCAGCTTGGTCTGCAGCGAGCTGCGCCTGCGTCGCTGGCGATCGTTTGTGGGACCCTCGTACGAGGTGTTCAATCCCTGGAGCACCGGGCGCGGCGACTGGCTGCCGTCCTCGAAGAAGGTCTGTTTTCCCGGCTCATTTGGTGAGCTGGCCCGAATGTTCTCCTCCGAGCTGTAGACAATATCGGGACTGGTGGGCGTGCCGGAGCCATCGGACTTCTCGCTGCGCACAGCCGATTCATACGAGTCTTTGGTGGAGTTCTGCAAGGACAATAAGGAATTGAAATGGTTAAATATGGTGAAATTATTATGACATTTAAGGAGAATGTCTAAGGAAGACTGCTTTTGAATTGAATTTACAGGAAACCTTCTTAAATAGTTTGTAAAAATAATAATTAGATTATTTTATGAAAATTGTATGGCTAAACAGTTCTTAACGCATGTTCTGTTTTGTTGTTTAACATTTATTAATACTTTAAGTCTTCCCATAAAAAGATAACATACTTCTATTAGCTCGCTAGTTAATTATATTAAGCTTTAGTTTAAGAACAATTTTTTATAAAGATCAAATTGTTATGTTGATTTCTTTAAAGTTTAATGTTAGCATAATGTAAGCGATATTCCGTATAATAATTTTATTAACAAGATCTGCTCGAGACTTTAAATAGTGTTATCACAAAATGATTACTTTAAGGGTTCCTTTTAACAATTTTAAAAATATTCTTTCAAGAGAGAATAATCAGGGGACACTAGAAAATAAATATAAAAGAACCTAACTCACCTTATTACTATCCCGGCGCAGAAAGGAGACGGCTATGGAACTGCGGCGCTTCTGGCTCTTGTCCGATTTGCTGGAGAAGAGGCCCAGGGCCAGGGAGCTGCGCCGCGGTGGCTTCTGTGGCGGCAGCGGGGCCGTGGCATTCAGGCTGTTCTCCGTGTCCCCGGAGTCGCCGTCGTGCTCGTCGATGTTGACCAGCGACGGAATGGAGGCACTCGCCCAGTCCTTGCGCAGGCGGTACTTGCCGTTATCGATGATGCTCATCCTGGCGATCGGCTCTTCTCGGGCGGAAGGATGATGACAGCTGCTGACTGTGGACTGCTGCTGACTGCTGACTGCTAACTGCTCACCGTTGGGCACTGCAAGTAGTCCACCCGATTAATTATCGGTCGAAAGCATGGGTTTTGGCTGTTAATTGCTGCGCTCCAATTACTAACAAACCCAGTCCCTCTCTTTCTCTCTCTCTCCCTGTCTCTGCGGTTGCAAAACTTTTACTTTCAATGAACTCCATTGAACCGACATTAGCGTGGTAATTAGCAGGCCGTTGTCGGTCGAGCGGAACGCTGTCGTTGTCGTCGTCGTCGCCGTCGTTATTCCCCGCCACCACCACCGACAACAACAACAATAATGAAACCAAACAGCAAGCACTGGAATACCTAAGTGCATCGGTACAAAGCACTATCCATCACCCGGGGCTTTGGCAGGGGATCAGGGCTGGGATTACCATTAGGGGAATGAATTGCACTAGCACCCGGTGTCAGAGATGAAGTGACTCCGGCAGGTAAACAAACAGTGGATCGCTGTGTAAACACGGTGCGAATTTGTCGTTGAGAATGAATATTCATTAGATTTGCCATACGAGATGCTATCTAACAAGTGAGAACCCCGAAAATATGAGATCAGTTTGTTGATTTACTAGGGAGAACTAGACACAATTGGAGAAAACAACTATAGACTAGATTTTAACTGTTCAAATAGGGAAAATACATCAGGTTCTTTATTATCTTAAAGGTCACTAACCTGTTTAGCAAAAATATAAAAAAACAAAACCCTTAAAGGGCCTGGGATCATTAGGGCTATTGCAATTAAACCCAGAGCCAGATATGAGGTAACAACAAGTAGGCAGAGATATTTAATTGATTGTTACTGAATGATAAATGTGCTAATGTGCTAATTTCCCTAATAAATATTCATTTGTATTAATCAAGTCAAGTGAGTACAGAGGCGGCATAGTATTTAGAGTAAACACTGAGAATTAAGCCATTTATAAAGCCTAAATAAGGAAACATACATAAATATGTTGAAAGAAGTGTCGACATAAGTTCAACAATCAAAGCAAAGGTTCTGAGAACATTAGTTCTATTCAAGATATTTGTAGAGTAGATACCCAAAATTTAAGGTATTTACTTACTGAGATATTTGCTTAATGAGCCAAGTGTATAGACCCATATGCTTATTAGCCGCTCAAAAGCCCAGAAAGGGCTATTCAAACTTTTATAGAGTTCATTAACAACCGACTTTGGATTTGGAGCCAAGTCGCCGGCAATCCTCTCACTTTCAACTTGCTTGCCTGCCTGAGTATTCCGCAATAATATCCGTACTTACAGCCCCGCATTACACACTCCATTGCCCGTCCGGACGGAGGTAGTAAGTAGCAGCAAACAAAAGCAGTTAATAATGCAAATTAACTGAAAAACTTCATGACATCATGGGCGACTAACAATGGGCCACAACCTACGACAACAAGCAGGCCGTACAGCATGGGGTTATTACAGAAGGCAGCACAGAATTCAATGATGACGGCGAGCGGATGATGACGATGTGGTGTTGCCCGCCTAGAACGATGACTGACTAGATTGGGAGACTGACACGGGGCAACGAGATACGCCCTTCCCCACTGTGAAATCGAAATCGAAAGTGGCTAAAGTTTAGCTCGACTTGGCTTACAACTGCCGCTTTCACACGATTCTGGCGGGAACAATGGACGGCTGACAGGCATTTAAGGGGCGTGATATTGCATATGTTTCTGTAAGCCGCCAGACGCTACAATTTAACGCCAGATCGAGTCGTGTGTGCCTGTGTGTGTACTTCCCATTCTCACCCGGCCCCGGCCAAATTATAGTTAATGTTACCGGCGAGTCGGCGGAGGCTAATTGGAATGGGTCATTAGACCCCACGCGACAAATGATGCGACTGTAATTCGCGTTTAGTTGTAAGCGCCCGGAAAATTGTTTTTTTTTGTTTATTAATAAACTTCTAATTTGACTCACTTTGAGTAGAAATTGAAAAATATTAAAAGTTATGTTTGCATTAGTTGTTCTGCAAAATAAGGTAAACTATTTTCTTAAAAACTTTTCTTAAATCTTTGTAAGTACTATCTTTTGTTTTTAAATAAGAAATCAGTTCCAATAATATGAATAAGAATGCAAGCTTTTCTTTTAATACAAATTATTTAATAATTATAAAGGGGTTCCTTGGTTTCTGTGTTAATTAACTAAGTATTTTGAACTATGTAGCTAATTATTGCGAAGAATAAAATATAAGCTCCCTTGGCATTTATTTATTTTATTTCAATTTAAAACCCTACCAAACCATACCAACAAATTAGATCACAAACCCCTTTAAATAAATGATAATTTCCTTGTTAAAAAATTAGACAGCGAGTTGAAGTGCAATCCCAGATCCCCAGAGATTAGATCACCCAAGTGGGCCGGCACTCGACAGCACTCCTGCTACATGTGTCCCTGGCATTATCTCTGGAGGAGCTGTTTGCAGATTTGCCGCAGAGTTTGTGCGCAAACACTTGACTCGGATCGCACCGTAAATACGCGACGCCTTATCGGGGCGAGCATATACATAGGAAGAGAGCAATTTGAATATGCGATTTGCCATATAATGGGAATGGATGATGGAAAAGAGCCAACCTTGTCGGCTCGATAAGTGAGCTGAGAGCGGGAACTCGAGTCGAAACTGACCACAACCGGTCGTCGGGCTCAAGGCGCTTACGCCGCAGGTTCGCCTCGTCTCGGATCGAGTGCAGGTTCCGCTGGATCGGAATGGTCTGGAGTTCACGCTCGCTGGACAGGCACGTATAGTAAGTCACGGGTCTAGGTCTAGGTCTTGGCTCTCTGCACGGTCACCATTGAGCCGCGAAGGTGGGGTCCCTTCCATAATTTATGGCCCATATCTATAGCCCGCTGAAGAGTCTTTTATTTATCAGCTTGTCGCCTGATCAATTGTGCAATGTGCGCATAAATAAATAAATACAAAGACCTACAGCCAAAGTCCGAATCCAAAGTCTTACTGTGTCAATGTCATGGCTAGTCAAGCGAATAAACTGGTCGTGGCTCTGGATCGCTATAGTATATGCATTAATATTTGAAGCTATTCGAGTAGTCAACTACAAACCTAATAAAACTCTTCTGCAAATGAAGACCCTGTCACTATAGCTCAGATAGAGATTAAGAAAGAAATTCCCAAGCTAATGGCGCATCTTCCAACGAGGAAAACATCGCAGTTCTTTGCAAAAATTGACTACACTGTGTCAGTAAATCAAAACTTTCCATGCAAACCCCGCAGGAACGGAAAACTACAGCACGTGATAAGCGGAGTTGCGACTGATAATGCCTCAGCCAGTCGCACGAGAGCATGGACTTATAAATACCACTTTGAGACTTTGAGGGGGTTACGGATCGGCTGGTACTCAGTATTCCGAGTGCGGCAAACAAGGGTCTATAAAAAAACATGATGACGAGGCCAACTGTCACATGGCAGAGCCTGAGGCTGCAGCTGCAATTTGCAGTGCATGGCAAGGTCCAGTGGAAACACTGATAAACTTTGATTTGCCCAAGTGTGAAAACTTTCCATAGTCTATGTTTATACGCAGTGGCGAAAGATAGATTACAGCATCACAGGAAGTTCCAGGGGCATTGAGGGAGGCACCGAGGAAATGTGATTGCCTTGGAGCGAAACTTTGGTCAGCCAATCGAGTTGGCCAAACTGTCCGCCGACATTGATTTATGGCCCACTCGATGGGGCTAATCTTGAGGATTTGGCTTTATGATTGGGAAATCCTAAGAATTTTAGCTACACAATCTGGGATCGATGCGATTGAGGTGAACAATAGCAAGAAGGTTATTGCATTTCCTGTGCGATTGGGTGAAGAAAATTGCATTAACTTTTCAGATTGGATGAGAGGTGGAGAGCTTGAGCTTATGTCTTAAGGATACTTTGTTTTTATGATGTAATAGTCCTACTACAAGTTTAATCTTTCTTGTAAGTTGGAAATTCAATAGGTATGGTCAACAGATGAAGAAGTATCTTTTAGATTCTTAGGACTTTTCCTTTACTTAAAATTGCATGAAAACCTAGCCAGAATATAAGAAAATCTTAGACATTATATCCCAGATGAACACCGAATAAACTAGCATTTATTGTAGGAAACTGAAAACGAAATTACTTTATATTTCGCCGGGTATCAAACACGTAAAATTGCACTTTCGATTTCGCTGCAGAACAGGCAGCCGCAAATGTATCTCACAGATACACACGATGAGCGGTGGGTGCGGACACGTTATGGGGCCAGGCCAAATGAAATGCGAACAAGCAGAGGAGACAACATGCAACTGAATCAGAAACACACAGCGGAGAGACAGAGCAGAAACAAGAGCAGCACGATATAAATAAACCCACTCAGACGGCGCAACAATGGCCACTGCGAGATACAAATGTATCTACACACGACAATTGGCGGATACATCGCGTGTGCATGGCATGTAAGCGATATGTCCGACGCTGTGTTGAAGCAATTTGCTACATTAATGCCGCCAACAGCTGATCGGGGTTAAGCACTTGCTTAACAGATGAAAGGGAAAACTGCGTGAAAACTAAGCAAATTCTCAAAATGCCTCAAAGGCAGGACACTTAACTCGCCCCCATCTGTGTGGGGCGACTCTTTCTATGTTCATATTTTGTTTATGTGTAATTATTATTTGCGTAAGCAGCTGGCAATTGTTTATAAGCACCCGCCCCTCGTTTGCCTAGCTGGCGAACCGGTTGAGCAAACAATTAGCCAGCACAATCGTCTTGGATCCATAAGTTTCGATATCATGAGCGAAATTCCAAGGCAATTACCTCCTGCTGCTGCACCCTCAGTAGTAGAGCAACTGTTACAGTCTTGATCCATAAATCACAAAATTGGAATAATTAATTCCCTTTCGCATCTTATGCTCTCTTTCGGAATCGAAGCCAAAACTGGTCGCGGGTGTCGTTGAACCGCTTTCGGGTTTTATGCCTGTGCGAGTGCAAATGTATCTACATGCGCCGCCAAGATACAAATGTACCTACATGTGCTGGCTACCGTTTTAGCGGGCGTTGTCATTAGCCAAAGTGTCAAGTGGTCGACGGCGAAACAAATGCTCGGCGACAACGCGCCGCTCTGACGTTTGTTTTCAGCCAGTGTTTGGGTATCTGCAAGATATGCTACGCTTCTGTTCTCTCGCTCGCATTTCCTTTTCGGAATTGGAACCGGAATCAGAATCGGAATCGGAATTGCAATTGGAGGCAGCGGACTGACTGGCAAAAACAATTGCATCAGCAATGACATGAGCAGCGTTTGCTTGTTCAAACTTAGTCTCACATGACAAGACGGCCAGCGCCTTTATTAATAGACCCGATACTCGGACACACTCTCCTCGCATTCCTGTGCCCGCCTGCTCATTCAGTCATTAACTAACCTGTTTACACCTGGCCTGGCTTGCACACCTAATGCGGGCCCCCTAAGTTGGGTGGGGCCCTCGCTGCAGGCGTGGGCGTGGGAGTGTTCCTTTCTTGGCTTCTATTAATGCGAGCCGACGATAGAGATAAAAAATATAACAAAATAAAATAGGATAGGTAGGGTTGGGTTGGATAGGGTCATTGGTTTGGCCTTAGATCGAGCTCACGATGGACATCGAGTTCGGGGTTCGACTTTATCGTTATTTTCTCATATTTGTTTATTTCTTCAGTTCGTTAAAGGCACACCTTTGAAGGTTCTGAGTTATGAAAGTCTTCTCGCAACACTTATATTTCTCTATACTTTGTCATAACATTATCGTTCTTGTTTAAAATGTAATATTTACCTTTGAGATTCAACACATTGACCCAAGTAAATGTTTAAAGATATACAACCTACAAATGGCAATAACCCATTTTCCTTCCTAAGACCCCAACGACATCTTGTACCTGGTAGATAACGGCCCCGTTAGTTTCTCCTCTGATAAACGTTCCCAGAAAAAATCTCAATTTCAGGTTACAAAAACACCTCCACACCCAGCAGCAATTCAATGTAAACACACACACGATATAACGAAGGGAAATCAAATTGTTTGCAAACAAACAAGAGCCCCGTTCGATGGCATAAGTATCTTATCATCATCCGGGATATTTAGAACAAAAGCCAGCTACTCGGCTAAGCAGAACACGTAAGCCGTAAAAAATATAAAAATTCCAGAAACACATACGTAATAATATTGTATAGCCACGCGATACGTTTCAGAACTTTAAGACCAATTTTTGACAAAGTAGCAAACGGGTCTCACAGCTCATCTGGGCTGATGACTGAGTAATATATAAATAGTAAACAAACAAGGCTATTACCTGCCTAATATTGCTCTCTAAGCTGTTAAATAAATAAATATATTTAGTCTAGGTTTACAAAAGAAAATGTAACTGATTTATAATATATTGTATATTAGAGAAATGTAAGTTATTTCATTTTTTTTAAGTTAGAAAATCCCTAGGTATTGCCCACACCTGTAGCTCTGTGTTTTGTCTACAGGCATTAATAAATAAGCGAACAAAAATGACGATATAAATCCGCCTTAGAATCAAACACATGATACTGTAAAGCCGCTGCTGTCGGCAGACTGACAAACGAGCCCATAATGGGGGGACTGTCGAGTGGTGGCAAGTGGTAACCGGAGAGCGGACATTGCCTGCTCGACATGGCGACGTGAAATGACATAATCCGTAACCGTGACACTTGAGCCGATTTGTGTGTGAACCTGGACAGGCCGCAGAAAGAATGCTGACTCGGGCTCCGATCTGTATCCGTATCCGAGTCCGAGTCCGAGTCCGGCTTTTTCCCATTGCTCTCCGAGCCGGTCAACAATTAAGGCGTTCTGGCGACTGTGGTTTTCAATAATTACTTACTGTAGTGGAAACAAAAACAAAAGGTATCTTACCATGGCGGAAGTCAAACCGTTTCGCGCCGCCTTTGTTGGGAAACCAGTTCGGGCTCGGAATTCACTGTCTCCCGCGCAACTAGTCAACTCAATCAGGCCCAATCAATCGTCAACTTTGTGTTCCGCAAAATGTGAACAGCTTAGAAATCAGAAAACAGCGAGTCTACGCAAATAAATTACAAGTGCGCCGAAACAGACCGAGTCACATGGGTGGGCTGACGCCCATAGGCACCGATACTGCCCCGATTGGGAAGACTTTATAAAATCGACCATATGAAATGCCTGGCTGGCAATCAATATGCAAAACGGAAACGATTTTAATAAAGCAACACTCATAAGTCGATGATTTGAATGGGTTATGAGTGCAGCCAGCGATTTGATTAATGATCGGTAGTGTACATTTTGCATAGGAAGTGGAAGTGAGATTCGGGAACTACAGCATTATAATTTATGTATTCTCACTGCGAATCACACCTAGAACGGAACCTAATGGCGTTTCTTGACAGATCCGGTTCATCGGATATTGATTGGAATATTCCAGAGTCATTGAGACTCGAAATTGTAGAAATTTGTTACCCTCGAAAAACCAGTTGGATAAGGCTTCATTAAGGGAATCTTTGATTAAATTACTTTTTAAAAA
>JAEIIH010035527.1:0-14865 GCA_018904745.1 Drosophila orosa
AAGGACTTCAACGGACGCCTGCAGGCGGAGTACGGCCTGCCCACATGGGGATCCTACGCCCTGTTCGCCATCGCCACCATATTCGTGGGCGCAGCTCTGGGCCTGCTGCTCGTGTGCCTTGTGGACTTTGTGTATCCACCCAAGAAATCGCAGCGCCAGAGCTTCTCCGAGTCGCAGGAGAATCTTGTGGAGGGAGTGGAAGATCTGGCCACCGAGGAGATCGAGGATGACGGCGAGGCCGATGAGAACGATGAGCAGCAGAATAGCGATGCGGAGGAGGAGCAGGATGAGGACGAGGACGAGGAAGAGGATGATGAGAGCGAAGAGCAGGCTGGAGATTCACCATCACAGGAAAAGGAAGTCGACGACAGCGAGCCGGAGAAGGTTGAGAAGGCAGTGCCCAAGCTGGGCGGCGATTCGGCGCCCGAGAAGCCAGAGAAGACGGAACAGGTGCGCAAGCGCAAGCCCCGCAAGGGCGACTAGGTGCAGTTGGATCCCCACAGGATCAGCCTTAGCGATCAGAAGCGGCAACAAAAAGACTAACAACACACAGAATCGAGATAACACGAACCTATTAAACGTTTATTTTAAGCAGATTTTAACTGTTTGGCGCACAAATCTGATTCTTTTCCTTCCTTCCTTCTCCCCCAAACTTAATCCTAGCCAGAAAACTGAAAAGCGAAGACGGCGCCTCATGTATTTCTTAATATGTAAAACAATTTTATACACTTTTAAGCGAAAATCAAGCGTAACAATAACTAATTATAACTTTAGGTATATACACCTTCATTTTGAGTTTGCCAAGCATTGTATCTTGTGTTCATATTGATTTCCCTCACGATAATCCTTCCTCTAAGCATTTCATTTGTAATTTCATCTCAATCAAATTGCAAATTGTATTAAATTTCGTATTACAAAATAAACTAAAATGAAAACCATGAATTGGCCTTTGTAAGCTTGGTTGCTTCTAACTGGGAACATTATTAATACGTGCCAGATAATCGCAGCCTTGCTTGTGCTCGTTTTACTTGAATAAATTTAAAGAATTAATGGTATCCTCTTATCTATTATTGCTGAAAAAATTAAGTTCTATCCTTTCAAAGATATGGGGAATTCTTCACTATTTACTGGGGTGCTTATGGATATTAAAAATGCAGTAAAATATGCATATGTAGCTTTATCGGGGAAATTTTAGAGTTGATTTATAGAGAGATATATTTTTATACCCTTGCAGTTATAATAATTTTAGTACGAAGTTTGAATTGCAGTAAAGGAGTCATTTCCGATCCAATAAACCAGCGAAGGGAACGCAGTGGCTCAATGTGCTCAGTTTATCTTTTTTCGGAGGCAGCTGGCCTAGCTTCTGCTCAAACCGTTAGATCTCGTGCCCTCCGCTGCTATAAACTTAATTGAAACTAATACAGAAAAGCTTTCCGCATTAAAATTAATTCATATTTGGCTGAGTTATGATCGATTTTCATAATCAAAGGTAGAGAAAAGATAACTTTTAGCTTCGTTGTTTTTTTATAAGGAGTTTGACAGCTATCACAATTGTGGCAGCGTATTTTTCTTAAAACTGCCAGAAATTGAAAGAAATTAATAAAATTCAGTATGCAGATTAATTGAGGTAATAAAAACAAACAAAGAACTGCTATCCAAATTAAGATTAAAGCTTTTTTGACTTAGTTATGGGCTTTTAACTAGTCCAAAAAAGTATCATATATTTAGAAAAAAATCTCTTTAAAGTTCTGAAAACTGCAAGGGTACACAAACTTCATTTACCCGAAGTTCGCTTCCCTTTCTTCTTGCTTTTAATTTTGAATCATTTTTAGTTTAACAAATGTATTAAATTAAAAGCATGCTAAGCTTTAACCTTTGCAAGTTTAATTTTATGATCCATTTCCTTTTCAAAATTCACTGAAACACAATACAGAACATTCCAGCTATAATCTTTGATTGCAACCCTAAGATTAATATAATATCCTCCTTTTTGTATAGTAACTTAAAACGTTACTTTTTGTAATCGCCTGAAATTGAATAAAAAAGCAATGAGGCATTAAGTTCCAATTAACCTTTCATTCGCATTTTATTTGAATAAATAAGAGACTGGTTTCCTGGTAAAGGGTTTACAAATTTTATTATCAGTTTATTGTAGGAGCATATGAAATAAGAAAAAAATCCCTGCAATTTCTTGGTGTGTTACAACTACAAATAATTGAAAAAAGAGTGTGTGTGTGTGTGGGTGGTGTGTGTGGCCAAAATGACTTGAATTTTCCAATACATATTTCTTTCCAAAGGTCTTAACAAAAGATAGTGTGTGTGTGGTAACTATTGCTTAAAATAGTTTACTGGTTGTTGTTGCGACATACAATAAAGTCGCTACTATATTCATATATTTATAAAAAAGAGTACAAAATGATTATACAAATATATCTGCTGTGTATAAAAAAGTGTTTCATCTTCAGCGTTGGTCTGCCCGATCGATCTGTTGGCACTTGTGATTTAAATCGGAATTAACTGGTTTAATTACAACATTTTGATTATTAAACAAATAATATTTCTTTCAACAAATTGCTATGGCTATTGTGGGTTTCATTCTCGGGGGGTTTTTCGGGGGATAAGGTACTTGTGGTGTGTGTGTGTGTGTATATTATTGTTTCTTTTTTGTATCTATACAATATATATTAGATATATATCATTTGGTTTGTAAAAGTTGTACTATTGCAGCGTATGGAGGATGTTTGATGGGAGTGGCTTTGGGCAGGAAACAGGATGGGAATCGGGAATCGGGAATCGGTTGGTAGGGCTGTGGTTATCTGTTTTCAAATACTTTAAGTAATTGTCTGTGTGAGTGTTTTGGAAATTTGTGGTGTTGTGAATTTGGTGTTTCAGGCTGGCCTTCAGTTAATTCGTATTCGTACAAAATGGCGAGATGTCGTCAACAAAAACAATTGTGTTAATTACTTTGAAATATTCAAAAAGCAATCGTCATGCGTAAATGCGTCTCAACTGCAGCTGAAAGCAGATTCTCCGCACAAATCCTTCCCCGCTTCCTCGCTGTGTGCGGAGAGGCTTGGATTTGCTTTCAGCCCCAGAGATTTGGCTATTTGTTGTAAAATTAACCTGGGTTAGATAATTTCATAACAAAAGGTACGCACTTCAGGCTTAAACTACTAAATAACTAATTGAGGTATGTGGTGAGGCTTCTTCATATGAGTGGAAATTTTGAGAGAATTTCGTAAACCGGTCTATTGCATAAAATTGCAGGTCTCTTCGTCCGCCGTTGCGGACAAGTAAAAAAAGCGTAGCAAACTAGTTGGGCAGAGGGTTTCGGATGCGAGGATGCGGATGCAAGCTGCTCCAAGGGACTGCTAGGCCACGAAGTCGAGCGGCCGGTTGAAGCCACCCTTGCGATTCATGTACTGGCGATACTTTCGCTTTAGGATTACATGCACTTCTCCGACATCGTTGCCCTCGACCTTCCTGTTCTTGGTGGTGTCGAACGTGCAGAATCCCATTGTCTTGAGCATCTCGACCTCTTCCGGCGATTTACCCTCCAGATCGGCCTCGTTGATCTTGGGACGGTCGGCAGCTGCCGCCGCATTGTTCCTTGTCGTTCGTCTCGACGTCGATGGTCCGGAGCTGCTGTTGCCGCCGCTACTTCCGCCGCCGCCGCCGCCGCCTCCGGTGCCCCTCGAACGCGATCTGCAAAAAGGCAACCAGGAATTCGGGGCATCGTAAATTGTGTATTGTGAATTTCAGAATAGTTTTCGGGCAAGCGAATGAGCTTGAGTGACAGATTGTTGCTGAAGTGCCAGTTGATTGCATTCGAATTGCAGCAAGCCTGGGAATTAACTGGGGCGACCTTGGACATTTGCTCAACCGATTGTGCAATTTGAGGATTTAATTAAGGAAATGTGCGACACTTGGCAACCGGTCGTCGGGGCAACTTCATTAAGGGTCTCATTAAAGTCTAGTCTTTCGGGATATCAATATGCATAATTCAGGTATTGGTTCATCATTTAAGAGGAGAAGAAACTCAAATACAGCTAAGCTAATGGCCTTGAGCGTGTCTCTTGCCAAGGAAACATCTCCGAAATACTTTAACAACATGAAGAATAATGAATAAATGTATAAAAATAGCTTAAAACCTAATAGCGCCCATATCTATAATCTAATTGCCCTAAAAGTATAGGAAACCCTCCGCACAAAAACTTTTTATATGAAATCTATATACTTTCTACGAATGTTCAAGTCTGCATTGTTGTAAATTCGTATTTTGTTTTTGTGTTTTGTTTGCTCAACTTTAAACAAACTTCTTGACTTTTAAAAGAGTTTTCCAACTAAATCTGGTAGCTCTTGACTGATAAGTCTCTAAGATCTCTTAAAATCAATATAAATACTACCTAGGATCGATTTATCCTTTTCCTGAATACATTTTCTGTTGATTCTTCGAACCCTTGTGCTTAGTAACACCTTGAAGGCCACAGATTAAGACCTTTAGATCTAGAACTCATCTAAATCACCCTAATTACTCCTAACTATTTATGCTGTAAAAACTCTTTACACAACAGTCTTATTTCCATTTTGTTTTGTGGTGTATTTAGCACATAGCGCGCTCTTATATGACATTTTGTAGAAGATAACATCGCTTAGATCAAGTATAAAAATTGTTGGATATTCTTTCGCTTAGGACATGTCCTCGATGAGGGCGGCTCGCAGTTTGGTCGTGACCGTGGCCGGCTGGGCCTGGTTCAGCTTGAAGACGCTCTCGATCACCGAGATCTCTGTGGCGGTTGTGTTCATGCCCACGAAGGAGAGCCAATCGTTGACGACCATGCCGGCGGCGAGGACCTCACTGCCGCGATTCACTGTTCCTGCGACCAGGGGAACCTGCAGCAGCGACGACAGCTCATCCTGATCCTCTATGCTCGTCTTGGGGTGCACCATGCCGCCCTGGTTGCTCAGCACGGTGTAGGAGCCCACCAGTGTGTTGTCAGCTATTGTCTGTCGGAAGACCTCCACCTTGAGCACGTCCCCGATAATCTCCTCGGTCTCCTTGTCCAAATCCGGGTGGACCAGCGCCACATAATCGTTGCAAGCGATGACATTGCCCAGAGCGGAAAGGCGCTCCTCGACACGCTGGATTTTCACAGCATCCGGCAGACTGTTGCGCAGGTGCTGCAGCTCCTCGTCGGTGGTGGAATTGGGCACCAGCAGGCCGTTCCTGTTGCCCACCGTTGTGCGTCCAATGATCCGGCAGCCGCCAACATTGGCGTGCACCACGGGAATCGTTTCCGCAAGCTCCGCCTCGAAGGCGCTGTAGAAGGTCTCGGCGCCGCCGATGGCCACCAGACAGTATGTGTTGGTTAGCTTTGTAAAGACGCCAATGTCGTCGTTGTTCTCGAATTGCACGCGCAGCGCCATTTTCTCTGTATGTTCCTTGGTTCTCTTTGCTGCGTGGACTCTCTAGTATTTGCTTTCGCGGCCTGACTCAGCCTGGTGCGTAAGAGCCTCTCGATTTTGTTTATAAAGCCGGAAAATTAGTTAAACGCTGTGATGAAATTCGCCAATTTCACTTCACGTGGTAATTTTTCTTTTTTGTTGCCGCCAGAGCTGCAAATTCATCGATTGCCTGCCTGCCTGCCTATCGAACTGAGCCCTATCGATACTAGGGCCTGCGAGTTTAAACAAATGTTTGCTGGGTGGGCCTCAGCCGCCCCTGACCCCTCCCCCTGGGACCAACGCTTAAATGTAGGTTTTTAGGTGCTAGTAGTTATACTTATCGTTTTGGCTTTTGGTACACTACACTTTGTTATTCACCTAGATCGCCGGCCCCGCGCACGATCGCGTTCCCGCTCCCGGTCACGGCTGCGACTCCTGTCGCGCTCGCGCTCCCGGTCGCGACGACTGCTGCTCCCGCTGCCGCCGGCGCCTCCAGGTCCGACTCCTCCGATGGCTTCTCTTTCCCGGGAGCGGCGTTCCCTGCGCTTCTTCCGCTCGGTTCGCTCCTTCTCGCGTCTCCTGTGCGCCGGCGAGGCGGGACTCCGGCTGCGGCCCATTTCTCCGTTTCCGTTAACTGTGCTGTTTTTTGTACTAGATGTTGTGCCTGCCACGGAAGGAAGTGGTTATAGAGTCGCCATCGCGAATGTGTCGGAATTCACAGGCTCACCGTTGCTCTAGGCTGTGTCTAGCATTATTTGGGCGACACCGGCGGTGGCTAAAAACGCGCTAACTTAAAACTAAACGGAAATAAACAACGCGCTTTATCTGGCCGCGACGCCGAAACGGAATGAAGAAACAAAATCACAAAACAACAGTATATCGATATATATTAGAGGTGGAGAAACATCGATGTTTCATCGGAAGCGGGATTTGTACCGATAGGTGTCAATAGTTACCTGGTAACTACCCAGCATGCAATATGTGCGTATTCTGAGGGTTTTCTGATAGTTTTTTTTATGAATATTTACGCTCATAAAGTGTGCAGAAAAGAGTCCGGAAAGAGCGCCTTTTCCCTTGAAAACGGTCGTTCATAAAGAGGGTAATTTCGGAGTCCGTTATGATTCTTTTCTGACTCCGATAAGGCCCCTTTTCTGACTCCGAAATATGTGCTTTCACCCCCCAAATAAAGCAGTGAAAACCCTCAGAGAACGGACTTAAAAGTGCCCTTTCCAGGCACTTAAATCGGTCCAAAAAGATACTTTTATGTTCGTTTTCCAGGCACTTAAACCCAAAAAATCTTGCATCATGATCAGTGATCAAACGCGTTCAGCAGAACTATCGATAGAAATCACTGATCAGTGATCATGTTGTTCTGCTGAACGCAACCATAGATAAACAGTTTTAAAGAAAAGACCTGCCCTTAAATTCTTATTCAAAAACCGCTGCCTAATATAATCTTTATTTATATTATTTACCATACTAAAATACGACTACAAAATTCGCAACTGGTTTCTTTTTGTATCAAATCTTTTTATTTTAGTCTTTGTTTTACTTACTATTATAATATTAATTACAAATTAAAATATTTTTATATTATACGCACTTTTCAAATGAACCACTAAAATGGCGTCCGTTTGTTCAGCCCTGAAGATCGTGTTTCAGAAACGCCCTGCCAACTTCTTTGAAATAGAAAGAAAATGCATCTTGAAGATTAAGATACACACAACAATCTGTAAGTGCGTCAGAATTTTCGGAATCCACGGTTTGCTGGAAGCCGCCGCATAAACAATTCAACCATTAAATGTCCGTGCACAACATAGATGCTATCGCGCAGTAGGATAGCCCATAGTAAATAGCTAAATATTGTGATCCCAACCGATCCGTCCGGTATTCAGCATGTTGTCGGATCTGCGTCTGCGAAATACCTCGGAGGCTGTTGCAGTTCTAGCTTCATTGGGGCTAGGACTGGTTTTGCTAGTATTCGTCGTCACCCCGCCGACGGCTGTGGAAGCCACCCAGTCGGGGATTTACATAGACAATGGCAAGGATCAGACGATCATGCACCGTGTGCTCAGCGAGGACGACAAGTTGGATGTGTCGTATGAGATCCTGGAGTTCCTCGGCATTGCCGAGCGCCCTGCCCACCTGAGCAGCCATCAGTTGTCGCTGAGAAAGTCGGCGCCAAAGTTTTTGCTAGACGTTTATCACCGCATCACGGCGGAGGAGGGTTTGGCCAACGATCATCATGGGCATCACAATGATGACGATGACGAGGACGACGAGGAGGAGGATTCCTATGAGCGGAGTCATCGCTCTCGGAGAAGTGCTGATCTCGAGGAGGAGGATGACAGCGAAGAGCAGAAGAACTTCATTACCGATCTGGACAAGCGTGCCATAGACGAGAGCGACATCATCATGACCTTCCTGAACAAGCGCAACCACAACATGGAGGAGCTGCGCCACGAGCACGGCCGTCGTCTGTGGTTTGACGTGTCCAAGGTGCCGACCGACAATTACCTGGTAATGGCCGAGCTGCGCATCTACCAGAACGCCAACGAAGGCAAGTGGCTGACCACGAACAAGGAGTTCACCATCACCGTCTACGCCATTGGCACTGGCACTCTGGGCCAGCACACCATGGAGCCGCTGTCCTCGGTTAACACCACAGGCGACTATGTGGGCTGGCTGGAGCTGAACGTGACCGAGGGCCTGCACGAGTGGCTGGTCAAGTCGAAGGAGAATCACGGCATCTATATCGGAGCGCATGCCGTCAATCGACCCGATAGAGAAGTGAAGCTGGACGATGTCGGCCTGATACACCGCAAGGTGGACGACGAGTACCAGCCCTTCATGATCGGCTTCTTTCGCGGCCCGGAGCTGATCAAGGCGACTGCCCACAGCAGTCACCACAGGTCCAAGCGTAGCGCCACACATCCGCGCAAGCGCAAGAAGTCCGTGTCGATGAACACCGTTCCGCTGCTGGACGCCCCCATGGAGAACACGCGCAGCTGTCAGATGCAAACGTTGTACATTGACTTCAAGGACCTGGGCTGGCACGACTGGATCATTGCCCCCGAGGGCTATGGGGCGTTCTATTGCAGCGGCGAGTGCAATTTCCCACTCAATGCCCACATGAATGCGACGAATCATGCGATCGTCCAGACGCTGGTCCACCTCCTGGAGCCCAAGAAGGTGCCCAAGCCGTGCTGTGCACCGACCAGGCTGGGGGCACTGCCGGTGCTGTACCACCTGAACGACGAGAATGTCAACCTGAAAAAGTATAGAAACATGATTGTGAAATCCTGCGGGTGCCATTGAATTCAATTTACCACTTTAGGCTAAGCACTATAAAGCATTTCTGTGTAGATCTGTATCTGTGTCCATCTCTGTACTAATCTCGAATATTTTTTATACAAAATATACATACACATACAGCGCTGTACCTAACTAAAAAGAAAACACTTGCAGTGTATTTTATGCGACTTTAATTGTGAGGAGAGTCGGTTAATTAATTAATTAATGCTATGCAGACATGTCGGGGCAAACGACTCTAACATTTAGTAAAAATAATATGCATTCCATACAGCATTCACATTTAGTTAAGCATAATAATACTTCATGGTTGATTTTTCTCATTACGAAAATAGAAGAGACTTCTGGTTGCGCTGGAACAAAAATAAAGGTAACGATGGAAGGGCTAGTGCCCTAGCGCTTGTGGATCCAATGGTGACGAAACGCAAACAGATCCATTATCAGATTTCCCACACGCTTGTCAATGAGACAAGACATCAAGCGACCGTCAAAGACGGGAACATTAACCTTTAACGAAATGCACGCATCTCTGAAAGCAAAGTCCCGATTAGATGGGGGATAGTAAGTCTAACTAGGAAGTTGCACTCACAGTATTTCATACACCGGAATCGAGTTGCGAAAGTACTCCTTGAGGGTGAATTCCCCATTAATGGTTTTGGCCCGGCTAACGCTGATCATAACATCGGGATTCTTTTTGTACAAAATCACAAAGATATGTCTGATGGGCGTCTCGATCGGGCGGACAAACTTGCCGAGCACGCTTTCAATGAAGCAACTGCTGGTGTTGCTGTAGAAGCCCTCGCTGTCCTCCTCGGTGTACAGCATGAAGAACTGCCTTTCGACCATGTGCGTGTAGAATTGTTCCTGGTTCTTGCATAGGGGAAGATTCTCGTCGACTTCCCGTATCCAACTGAAGTGATCATTGACAGCTAGCAAGTACGTTGGCGGCAGGGTGGCAATCGGTCGGTAGTTGATGGTCGGCGGCTTGGAAAAGCCAATGAAATCCTCTTCGCTCTCAAAGATCTTTGATATGGTATCGGCTAGGGCTGCATGATTCGGCCCCGGTGGCCCGGACTCGCGTCGCCACAGCTCCTGGTCGCAGCAGTTCCTCAGCAGGTCGTAGTACATCTTGAAGAAGTACTGACGCGTCTTCATGATCAACTCGATAACGGGCTTGGGCATGATCATCCAGATCCATTCGTCGATGAACAGATGGGCGTTGCGCTCATTCGACTGGCTATCGCACACTTGGGAAAGCCGGAGACGGGGAGGTCCTAATGGAGATACAAAAAAACGTAAGTAAAGGAGATTACCATTTGAAAGACTTACCGGAAAAGAGAGCTACTGCCAGGGGCACCACCATGGTGGCATAGACAATGTGATCCTTGTGCCTGGTGCACACAATCCAGGGTGTGCGGAAGTTCAGGGCCGAGATTTTCAGAGGCTCCAGGAAGTTACGAAGCACCGTGTTCGGGTGCAGATGAACGCTCGGGGAGATGGTCGACTTGAGGCACTTGTTTCCCTGATCAACGGCACAGATATTGGGATACATGCCGCCGGTCAGCGCCGCCTTCACAATATACCAATGTCCGGACTTCAGATTGAGATTCGTCATACTCAGCTGACCATTGCTGTGGATTAGGTTGGAGGAGCGCAGCGCACTGACGATTTCGTAGCGCGTATAGTTGAGCTGCTCCATCAAACCGTTTAGCACAAAATCGTACTCATCGGTGAGATACAGCGGGGGCATCTTGTTCTTCAGCTTGCTCTGCCACTCGTGGAAGAGGCGCAGGAAGATGAAATGGTCGGAGAACTGGTTGTCGGCCAGCCGAGAGCGTTCGTTCTTGATGCGGTTCTGAATGTAAATGGTGAACCTGTCCCACAGGTGATCGATGTCCTCGTTAAACGGTATCCCCAACGGATCCGCTGTGGTCAGCGAACTGACAATGGTCAGGATGGGGTCGAGGCACTGCAGCAGGATGCCAAAGATCAGTAGGCGACCGAGTTGGCAGGGTAATGGAATGTCCTGCAGACGGCAGCCCAGCCAGGTGACCTCCTCGACTTCGTCCAGAACGTCTATTTTCTTGAGAAACTGCACGGCATGGTGAACATTAATCAACGGCGGCGGCGAGATGGTGAAGCTCAGATATTCACTGATAATCGTGTTGGGCGACAGCATCTTAACGGCCAAGCAGATCTTGTCCAGCTGCATGGTCTGTAGGCGTGGCTGGCTCGTCTCGGGCAACGCATTGAAGGCCTCTTTCGATATCAAACGGAAGCACTGAGCATCGGGAACTGGAAAAACGAGGTTTAACTTAATGTTTAAATCTGACAATCCCAGAAACTACTAACTAACTAACCCTTTATGTCCAAAATCAACTCCCTGCGCATCAGGCAATCTTTGGACACCCATTCGTAGCGATCGTCCACCCCGTAGACGCTGCTATCATAGACCTTGTTTAGCCGACAGGCGGTATCTATGAGATACTTGAAGGGCACCTCTTGCAGCGGCAGCGATTCGATAATGTCCGTGGTGAGGACAACCTTGACGGTGTCCGGGCAACGGGTCTTGACCAACGTTTCAATGTACTCCATCTTAACGTTCTCGTGCAGCAGGAAAATGGACAACTCCTGCAGGTTGCCAGTGAGGCAGTGACTCAGCAGCATGTAGTTCAGCTTGACAATGTGGTAGTAGGTGGGCAGAATGATGATAATGTTGCCTAGAAAAACAGAAAAGCACATCCTTCGATCACAAGTGGCCTTCAGTGTGTTTTTAATTTATTATATCTGATTTACAAAGTTTCCTATACATAAATAAACATTCGGCATACCCTTTTTCTCATTCTTCATTAAATAAACTAAGTGTTAAGACAGACGCACATTAATAAAAATAGATATCGGTATTACTAAATGGCTTTTTGACATCTTATTATCTGCTAAAAACTAATATAACTATTCAACAGAGATATATGTATGCATGCGTGTAATTGTTTCTGGTTTCTTGTTTCCCAATTCTCGATTCTCGTGTAAGGAGGCGGCTCGACATCTGGTCAGTGAGGTGAGAGCAGGAGTGCGGTGTATAGCAGGAGCTGAGTGGCATTTGCGCTTAGGGCTACGACTCCAGGGCCTTGATCTGCCGCAGAATCTCGCCCTTCTTTTTCACCTTGTCCAGCTGGTCCTTGTCCAGCTTCTTCTGTTCGCCGGCCTGAATCCTGCTCTCGATTAGCTCGATTTCGCGGATTTTCTTTCGCAGCTTTTTCAATTGCTTGTTGGCATCCAGCTCCTGGGCTCCCTCCTCCAGTCGCAGAGTATCTCCCAAGGCCTTGGCCACCGCGTTGACCTCTTTGCTGCTGCTGCTGCCAGAGGGCTGATTGGCTTTTGGCGGCGCCGGCGGACACGTGCTGGACTGGGGCAACACCAGAACGCCGGGCGTCGGTGCCTTTGGATTGTTCCTGACATCCTGCTGCTGGTGCTGCTGCT
Source organism: Drosophila orosa (assembly GCA_018904745.1). NCBI lineage: Eukaryota > Metazoa > Arthropoda > Insecta > Diptera > Drosophilidae > Drosophila > Drosophila orosa. The sequence goes on from JAEIIH010035527.1 coordinate 12,238, forward strand.
GCTGCTGCTTCTTGGCCTTGCTGCGTTCCTGCTTCTCGCGCTCCTTCTTGGCCTCGGCGGCCACAAGGGGACACATGCCAGGCGGCACTCCGCCGGTCTGCCGTTGGGCCACAAACTGCTTGCCCTTGCTCTCATACAGCGGCACCTCCTCCTGCGGCACATAGCCGTCCTTCACGCGGCGGGCCTTGCGCCAGGTGCCGTCCGGGCGCTTGGTGGCCGGAATAAACTTGCCCTCGCTGCTCTGCAGGTAAGTGCTCATCTTGGTGGTGCTTCTTCTATATATATTATAAAAAAAAACAATGCCCAATTGCCAAGCGATACCAATCGATAGCTCTGCCCCGGTGATGGAACTTTTCAGCGGGCACTGGGCCGTGATTAATCGCTTTTTGAGCTTGGCGAATGGGTCACGCACGACGCCGCCTTTCCCAAAGCCCGGGAAAACCTAATTTGAAAACCTAACCTAATCCTATTATCCTAGCTACACCCCGGTACTTACCCGACGTGAACTCCGGTTTGGTGCGCAGCAAGTACATGATGTCAATGATGAGATCGTAGTCCACAAACTCTGGCTTGGCATTCTTGACGACGTAGCCATGGAGGCTGTAGTTGTTGAGGACATCTATGCATTCGTGGTTGCCCTTGGAAGCGGCCAGGGAGATGGCATTCTGCTGCTGCATGTCCACGATATAGGGATCGGCGCCCATGAAGAGCAGCAGGCGAAGATGATTGGCGTTGTTCAGCTCGGAGGCAATGAGGGCGGCGGTCTTGCCGTTCACGGAATGGCGGTAGTTCACCGGCACCAAGTCATAGTTGATGGCATACAAAAATGGACGAATGGCGGCATCGGTGCCCAGATCCTCGTACGACTGCAGGCAATTGTCCATCTGTTCGTTGCGCTGGCTCTTGGTACGGAAAATCTCCGGTATCTCCTTGTAGATATCCGGACCCTTGTGAATCCCCGCCAAGGCAATGCTGCTGTGTATGTCGTCCAAATGGGAGATGCGCGTTCGGGACGGCTGATTGCGCTTCATATTCACTTCGGCGCCTTCGCCAAAGAAAGCGGTGAACTTCTTCAAGTTGTCCGTCTGGGAGAGCAGCACCAACCTCAGGTTTGGTTGGCTATTCAAGCCTTCCCGCAGCTCGCTGAGCAGAATGTCGGTGTAGGGATCGTGCAGGTGCACGTCGTTCACCACCACGTGGCTGATGTTGTCGAACTTCATGGTGGCAACGGCGCGCAGAAAGTACTGAGCCGTCGTAAAGACAATGTGCGTCTTGGAGCCAACAATGTTGGAGAGGGGCAGCCGGATGCCCACCGTTTCACCCACCTCCTCGCCAAAGTAGTTGGCCGCCATGCGTCGACTGTTGTGGAGAGCCACAACGCTGTCCTTTTCGATGCACATGATCCTCACATTCGACTTCTTGGACCCGCAATCATCCAGGATTAGTAGCGGCAGAAACACCGACTTGTCCCACGAACGATCGGCATCGAAGACGATTACTCGGTTCGAATAAATCAACTTCAAGATCTCGGGATAGTGTTGGTGCCCCGGAAAGTTCTGGAGGAAGATGCGCTGGCCCTCAGTCTTGAAGTAGGCCGTTTGGGGACAGACCGATGGCAGTGGCAGGTGAATCGAACGCCAGGTGGGTTGCTGGTTTTCCAGTTCGGTGAATTCCAGATTCTCCTTGTTCAGCATCGTTGTACGGCTCAGTAGAGTGAACATGTTCATTATGCTCGCCGAGGACAGAGTCAGGTTCTTGGGCAGCTCCATGTAGTGGCGGCACGCCTGCTTGAAGACCTTGATGTAGTTCTGGCCATTATTGTACACAATCTGCGAGCGCAGGCCATAGGCCCGGGAATGAGTTACGAACGCCTCGTGCTCGCTGGCGCGATATGTGCACGCAAATTGCTGGCAGCAACGCCTTCCGGCCAGGAAGTACAGCAACTGCTGTGGAATAAACTTTTCCTGGATAATTTGATTCATTTCTGCATTGTCTGCAAGCTGCCACCACTTCCGCCTTCTTGAAAAAAATTAAAAACTAACTCGCTGCTGCCGTTGGTGTAAATTTCGTTTGAAGACTTGAATTTGAAGCACAGAGTTGTATTTTTCTCGCTAAAGCTTACTCGTTAGGGGTATTCGTGTGCGTCATTAACACAATCTGTTGGTTGGACACCTATTTTGGTTATAGAATTGCATTACTTGTAAAAATAAAACAATACAATATGTTGTTTACCATTTTTTTAATTCATAAGCCCATGTTATTGCATTTGCAGCTATTGTACAATGTTATTTAATGTATAAAGAATCCCCCATATGTTCTTGATCGAAACGATATCTTATGTTTTTACCGTTGCGGAGTATATATGTACATATGTATGTATGTATGTATGAATATTCTTTTTAATAAGTTTTAGATTTAAGGCTATTGACTGACAATATCTCAATGGATTTAAAATATGTACAAAACTATGTATGTTTATGTAAAATCAAGGATGTTGCTGTATGCTGCTTTCCTCCTTAGGTAGCTTTTTCAGTTTCGTCGAGGTTTACGCTGTCCATACTCGTTGTTTGTTCAGCTTGTATTTACTCGCTGGAATTATTCTTATAATTCGAAAAAACAACGAGTAAG